>JACEEZ010013601.1:0-102500 GCA_016584305.1 Chionoecetes opilio
CCAACACCTCCGACACACACACACCTTACACCATCAGTCATCATACACCAAGTCATCACCAACTCAAGCACACACCCAACACACAATATACTTCCCTTGTACCACACTCAGTACAACACGTGGCCTATCCACGGAGCTTCACACCAGCTCCTAAGCTGTCCCACCCGAAAGAAACTTCGCTCCACCCGCTCTCCCTCTCTCAACACGCTCGCTTAATTTACGGGACCACAACATATGACTCCACAGAAAATGTTTTTAGGGGTGACTAAGGGTAACACCCACCCTGTTGCGTAGCAACCCTGGCTGCGACCACTTCGAGGTGGCCGTGCTGCCACTGTGGGAGGGCAAGGGGGGAATGGTCAAGGGAGTCGTGAATTGCAAGGAGGACGCCACCTCCACGCCCCTGGGGTCTGTCCTTCCGGATGATGTTGTAGCCGGTTAGGTTGAGGGAGAGGTGGGGGGAGAGCCACGTCTCACACAACCCAACCACCGCAGGTAAAGTTTCCCCCAAGTAGGTCTTGAACTCGGGGGTCTTCCTGAGCAGGGAACGGGCATTCCACAGGAGAAGGGAGAGGCCTAGCACTGGAGGAAAACGTTGAGGACGGAGGAGAGTGCTGGCCAAAGACTGGCTAGTATGGCAGGCGTAGACCTGTTCAGAAAACAATTTTTTCCTATTTTTATACCCTCCTGCACGGATTCCAATGCTTTTTGACCTGGAAAAGTCGAAAATTACAACCATTATAAGCCAAAATGTCAGGAACCTTTGCCTCATGAAGCATGAAGTTCTATTCTATACACGTTTTCTGAAACGCCAGTTTCGGAGCATTTTGATGTTTGTTTTCGCCTATTTTTTCACCAATAAATGGGCATAAGCAGGTTAAAGCAAGTAATTAGATGCTGACTGAAACATCAAAATGCATAGAAACATTTACGGAAATATTACATGTGATATTTACAGACAAATTTTCAAAAAAATTAAACTAAATATAATTTATTTCACTCTAGTCACAAATTCACAATGGTTTTTAGCATGACATCTAATGGTCTGTTATGTTTGTTGCAGATCTGTTGAAACCTGCTAACAAATCCAGAGATACTTCACAAGATAACTTCACTATGGCAGTAAGCAAGGAGCTCCGAGGACGCAAAGTTGACATCTCAGAACCTCCACCTGCAGTCCAGAGACAAGCGTCACGCCGACCTGCTACTAGATCTGCTACAGAAACCTTCCTGATCGGCTACCCATCATCCAGCATCAGTGGCTCCCAGTTACCCACCAACAGACAGGCCTTTCAGTACTTCCTCCATCTCCAGAGTTTGCCAGAAAATACAGGGAATCCTAAGCATCAAGACCTCGCCAATGAAACAGTGGAGGCTATCATCCCATTCTGGCAGATGGCTAGGATCAAGACCATGACCAAGTACAATGCAGCGCAGCATTTCATTACACTTCACAAAAAGCACAGAGATCTAGCAAGGAATAAAGGTAGAACAGGTGACCCTGGAGGGAAAAGGAGTGCCTTTGTCCTGGAATTAGATAGCCTGTTCGACATAGGAGCTTCAGATGCCATCCAGGAAATAGAGAGAAACCGACTGCTATCAAGGGAGAAGAAGGATAAGGACATCAGGTTCTACCAGGATCAGAAGACAGAGAGAAAGGCCCACATGTCTGGTCATGACAAGATATTTGAGTCACGGTCCCAGCAGCAAGCAGAGAGGGCTGCAAGACTGCAGCAGAGAGAGGAACAAGATATGAATTTGTCACAAAATTTCTACAATTTTTCAGCTGCCACACAGCGAAGGACTACTGCTGATGTGTCTACCTGGGCTGACCCAACCGACAGTGAAGGGAATGCAGAGGACATGGATTACCAACAACCTCGTCCTGGATGTTCACATCACCAAGACACTGTGACTCTCACATTTCCCAGGAGGGTCATGGAGTGTGTTGACATCTGCAGTAGGCTACCGCTGATCGTCTGGGATTGTCTGACAATCAAGTGACAGCCTTAGTCTCTGCTACATTGAAGGCTGGTGGAGCTGACCTGGACAAGTTTGTCATCTCAACCTCAACAACGAGACGGAACAGGATGCTGACAAGGTACCACATCAGCCAGGAGTACATGGCAGCATTTAGCGAGGACCCTCCCAAGTATGCTGCTCTCCACTGGGATGGCAAGATGCTGAGAGATGTCCTGGGAAGTGATCCTGGGACCACGTCAGAGACTCTGGCTGTGCTTGTCTCAGGACCACCTGCATATCCTGAAGGCAAGCTACTGGGAGTACCAGTGATAGACAGCTCAACAGGAACGGCTCAGGCAGAGGCATCCATGGATTTGCTGGAGGCATGGGGGCTTACTGGAGTGATCACTGCCCTTGTGTTTGACACAACGGCCAGCAACAGTGGAGTACATCGGGGAGCTGCCAAGCTTCTGGAGCAACAGCTTGACAGGAAGGTGTTCTACCTGGCCTGCAGACACCACATTCTAGAAGTGCTGGTTGGTGCTGTATGGGAGAATCTGTTTGGCAAGGTCAAGAGCCCAGAGAATCCTTGGTTCAAGCACTTCAAGGACGTTTGGACAGATCTTACCACAGACAACCCTACAACCCTGGTCCATCAGACAAAAATGGTTGAATAAAAGAAGAAAGAGTGCAAGGAAATACTACAGGAATCCTGAGGTCGGAGAAGCCTCCTAGAGCTGACTACCGTGAGATGGCTGAGCTTACACTGATCGTCCTTGGAGACACGCCTCCCCGCGGAATCCACTGGAGTCGTCCTGGAGCCATTCATCAGGCCAGGTGGATGGCCAGAAACCTGTATTCTATGAAGATGTTCATGTTTGCTGAGCAGCTGGAGTACGATGAAAACTGTTGTGAAGCTGGAACGCCTCAACCTCTTCCTAGGACTGTTCTATACACCCATGTGGATGTCATCTACACTTGCTGCAGATGCTCCTGCAAATGATCTGCAGTTCATGAAGGACATGATGAAGTTCAAGAGAACAGATCCAGAGATTGCTCAGGCAGTGCTACAAAACTTGAAAACCACAAGTGGTACCTGACACAGGAGGTTGTGCCGTTCGCTCTCTTCGTAGCAGACTCAGTGACAAAGAGAAGCAGAACATTGCTGCCAAGCTGCACGCCACTGAGAAGCCAGATAGCTTCAGACGAGGGAAACCTATGTTCCCTCAGGTTACAGCCAAGACGACTCTGGCTGATCTAGTTGGTCCAGAGAGTCATCTTCTGCTTGACACCCTTGGCATTGAGTATGACTGGCTTCTGCAACCTGTGGCGACATGGCCAAGGAGTGATGACTACAGCAAGGCCCTGGAATATGTCAGCAATGTAAAAGTAATGAATGACATTGCTGAGCGGGAGTCAAGATGATGACTGATTTCGCAAACATCATTACCACAATTCTCAGCAAAAACAGTACCTTCTTCAAACTGTGGAATACAACCGTGAGCGATTTGATAGCTTCAAGAAGCAAACTCTGAAAAAATGACTGTGAAGTGTCCTTCTGACATAGACAATAGAGTTTTTCTGCCACTTGAAAATAGTTTTTAGAGTCTTTGTCACACATTTTTTGATGTCAAGGTTGTAATATTTATGAAATTTATATGAAATTTTCAGAAAATTTTGCTTTTTTTCTGGATATGATGTGTCTTTTTTTCTTGAATGTTTACTTGGATTGTTTTTTCAGAAATAATATTAAAAATGCTTCAATTTGATACACAATTTGTTGTTCTATCCCAATTGTAACAAAAGTCTCAGGTGAAAAAAAAGTCTGGCGGAAGGCAAAATTAGGCGCTTTTCTACTGTCGCGGGTTTAATATCTTGAGGTCCAATGAGGCAAAAGTTCCTGACATTTTAGCTCAAAATGGTTGTGATTTTCGGCTTTTCCAGGTCAAAAAGCATGGGAAACCTTGCAGGGGGGTATAAAAATAGGAAAAAATTGTTTTCTGAACAGGTCTAATGGCAGGGACTGACGAGCCCTGGTGATAAAGGCGGTAAGCTTCCATGAGAAGGGTGAAAATCTGCGGCATGACGTTGTGTCTTGTCGTGGACGGAACAGGATGCGGAGGGGGTCGCAATTGAGGCGTGTTGGGCGGTGGGGGTGGCCCAGGAAGGCGTTGGGGCCGAGAAGCAGCACGGGGGCCAGAGGAGGCAGGCACGGCATCGTCCCGAGAGAGGAAGGACGGCGGGTGGTGGACGTCCGCCTCTGTCGTGAAGTGGGTGGGGTCCCCAGGGGAGGCAGGAGAATATGAACCCCCAGCAGGCGCCATGGGTGCAGCCGGCTGGCGGGGCGATCGTACATAGCGTCTGGGTCTCGGGGAACGGGCCGCGAGGAAAGGAGAAGGGGGAAGAGGGTCCCGGGGAGGGTCATCATCCTCCGTTAGGTCCTGTAATACAGTGTACCTGTTCCCCGTGGCAACAGAGGAATAAGCGACATCGGGGTGGACGGCCCTGGGTGGCGATGCAGCCATAGGGGATGGCATAGTGGGAGGTCGTGATGGAGGAGGTGGCCGGAATTTCGGGAGTGGGAGGAGCCGCAGACGACTGTTGATGTCAGGAAGGGGCATCCCTTCCTGGACCAGCCTGCCGTACAGTTGTTGGGCCTCCTGGTTGAAAGGGCAGTGGGCAGACCTGGGGCCATGATGCCCCCCACACTGAAAACAGCGGAAGGGCCTGTCACAGGCAACTTCCGCCCCTTGGCTGGGATGGGGGCCGCTGCAGCGGCCGCAGCGCACGGAAGATCGGCAGGTGTTGATGGAGTGGCCGACCTTTAGACAGGCAGGGCAAACGGAGGATCGGGAGCAGGTATTGCTGTGCCCAGAACACCAGCTGGCCAATGCACACCCTTGATGGTAAGGAACCTTCACCTTGAGACGGATACCACCTAACCCATGGTGGACGGGGCAGCTCGTTTCGGGGGGGATTGCGTCACGAGACCTCCTCGATGTCACTGCGTCCAGGGCCCCTCAGGGTACTGCGGATCTCCTCAAGGTCGCGTAATTTCCGCTCAAAGAGGGGACCCACCTTCCATACGCGCCAGGGCACCGGCCCTCTCGGTACGGGCGGCAAGTAACTTGCCAGTCCTCCTATGTGAAGGTGACGTCCTGTAGGATGGGCACTTTGGGGATGACACTCTCCCACACGCACCAACCAAGGCTGATCCATTACCTAGGACGGGTCCCCCCTCAATGATGTACTTGCCCAACGGCTGGTATGAAGGTGCATGAAGAGTACCCGGCTCGGGTGAGAGAACACGGGCGCCATTACAGGCCCGGAGCAGGGAAAGTAACCTTAGTTTGTGTGTCCGGGGTAATGCTGCGGCTCCAGGGGCAGGCTGCAGTGGATCCTGGGGCAGCTGCAGTGGATCGGGGCAGCTGCTGCTGGAACCCGGGGCTGCTGCTGCTGCTCTTGGGGCCTGGTGCTGTTGTTCCTGAGTGGAGCGGGGGGGGGCTTTCCGGGCTTCCCTGGTCCGGGAGGGCGGGCCGCGCGTGTTGGAGAGGCAGGGAATTCTGTCTACGTCCATGTCGCCCCGAAACCCCAGGCAAAGCCCAGGCATGGCGGGCGGGCCTAGGCCCGCCGAAGTACGGGCAGGACCAGGGGAACCGTGGACGGGGAGAAGGCACTAAACTAAGGTTTAACGAGCCGGCAGGGGGCGCGCCGAACCCAACCCAACCGGTGCCCGGGTGAAAATGTCTAGTCCACAGAGCGACACGTCCCTAACCCTACGGTGGTCCGGCTAGTCCCGAATTGTAACTATTGTCCACCTTCATTTGTTGTGGGTCGGCCATCTTGTTGGCTATGGGAAGGTCGCGAGCACTATCGACGACGGTTGCGACTTTCTCTCTCACTCTCTGTCTGTCTGTCCTGTCTCTCTCTGTCTGTCTGTCCTCTGTCTGTCTCTCTGTCTGTCTGTCCCTGTCTCTCCTCTCTCTGTCTGTCTTCTCTTGTCCTGTTCCTGTCCTGTCTGTATCTCTCTCTATGTCTGTTCCTGTCTGTCCTGTCTCTCGTCTCTCCTGTCTGTCTGTCTATTTCTTTCTTTTCTTTCTGTTTCTGTCTCTCTCTACATGTCATGTCTGCCTTCTCTCCCTCTCTCCGATTCTGCATGTCTGTCTGTCTATTAAAAATTTTTCTTTCTTTCTGTGGCTTGTCGATCTCTCTGTCTGTCCTGGCGATCTGTATGTATGTTTGTCTGTCTCTCTCTCTCTGTCTGTCGGTCTATCTCTATTTTTCTTTCTTTTAACACACGGCTGTGTCTGTCTCTCTCCACTCTCACTCCTTCCTGTCTGCAAAATAGGGTACGCCGTAGGTCCTTTGAAAAGTGAAATGTAGATTATTAGAATTTGGGGGCAGGGGTTTTTTTTCTTATGTAAAATTGAATTTTAAGGGTGGTCTGGTCCGCTTCAAACTTTTTGGTGTGTGAGCGATTCCCTTGCTATGCAAGAAATGGCCTTTTTATATTTTAATATGCAAACATAGCTTAGCTCCTCTAAAGTAAAGGCTGTCATTCATTTCCACCTATCATCAATTTCTTGATCGTCTCTTCAGGATGGCTTCTCCTTGTTAAACCAAGTGGGTCGAGGACCGCAACTAGACAGCTCTGGGATCCCAGTTGGTCGCCGTTTGTTGGCGTGGACCGAGAGTTGGCTGAGAGTTGAGTGCCTCGTATCGCGGCGTGATGAAGAGGGGAAGTCCCTTCTCCAAGAACTCATCGGCATCCGGGAGGGTGTTGTACAAGCGGGGGTACCCAAATTGAGAGACATTGCGAGGATCTGACCCCTGGTGCTTGCCCAGTGGAAGAAATCAAACGCCCAGTTTGCACCTCCAGTGGTTGTGTATTGACGCGTCCTGTGACCAGAAGGATAGATAAATTTTTGGAAAGAAGTTTAGTGAGTGGTGAGGCGACGAGCAACCAAAGGCAGTAAAGGACTTCGTGAGAAGAATATGGACAGGGCTGTTTGACATAACGGGCTGCCCCACACGATCTTCCTCTTCAAGGACCAGGAATCCCACTGCTCCAACCCCCAGCTGGTGGCCGACGCGAGAGCACACGTGCAGTGTGGACTGCCCCCCCTGGCCAGCAAAGTCCCTACTTTTAGACCTAAGTGGCTGTACTACCAGAAGGATCAAGTTGGGGAGGAGGTGCAATGCGTGATTACAGGGGTAGACAATAATGAAACGCATTAGACAAGTGAAAGCAGCAAAGAGAAAGCAGTTGGAAGAGGAGGCTAAGCTGAAGAAGCAGAAGCAAAAGATGAAAAGGTGCAGACGTCTTGAGGGCAGCAGGATCAGATGTTCCGGGCCAGGCTGAAGAGCACCAGGATTCTGAGGATGGGACGGAGGAGTCTTTCACCCTGGCCGACTCAGAGGAAGAGGCAGGAGCAACAGGAAGGACTGCCGATATCTGGGAGACCGACTGCTCGGGGAGAGCTGGGATCCCCTGGCAACCCCTTGTGATGCAGTCTTGGACAGGCCGCAGCCTGCAAGAAGAACACAATACCAGTCCGACCTGCGCTGAGAGGGAGAGATAACGAGATAACGAGAGAGAGAGAGAGAGATAACGAGAGAGAGAGAGAGAGATCGAGAGAGAGAGAGAGAGAGAAAGAGAGAGAGGCGAGTGAGAGAGAGAGAGAGCGAGAGAGAGGAAGAGAGGGAGAGAGAGAGAGAGAGAGAGAGAGAGAGAGAGAGAGAGAAGAGAGAGAGAATGAGAGAGAATCCACTTCAGCAGACCGAGAGTGATCACGAGTATAGATGAATAATCCTGTGTGTGTGGGAAACGAACATCTGTGTGAGAAGAGTAAACGATAGTGCGCCGTGAGGAGAGAGATCCCGAGAGAGAGAGAGAGAATCATGAGATACGGGAAAGAACGAGATAACGAGACGAGATCAACGAGATGTGAGAGAGAGGGTACGGAGAGAGATATAATCTGGAAACATAGAGAGATAGGACAAGAGAGAGAGAGATAGCGCGGAGAAGATACGAGAGAGATAGATAAACGAGAGAGGAGATAAACGAGAGAGATGAGAGATAACGAGAGGCTTAGAGAGAGAGAGATGACAAAGAGATCTAATTCACTCGAGGCTATGAGTGCTCATGGTATGAATGGGGATCCTTCAAGTTATTAAGATCGCAGGGAACGGCATGCTCCGGACCAGCGCAGGTATGGCCTCTGTTTAATGCCGTGTTCTGGAAGTCCATCCCGTTGCGGAGTTCCGACTCGTGCACATAGGCGGAAAAACGCCCTTCTTCACGATAAGAGAATATAGGGCCCAAGGCAGGCGACCATTGTTTGTTATATGTGAACTGAAAACTCTACCAAGCTACCCACCTCTCAATGGTGAGTAGGAAAGGTCAGGGTTTTGCTGAGGTCACTACGACTGGGCGCTTTGCCTCGGAGCCAGGGTTTTCCGTGCGGCAATGGGAACGCCCTGTAACTCGTTGGGTTCCGTGCACTGGTTCTTGAAGATGTCGCAAATGTGAAGAAGCCTTATATTTGCTGAATATGAATAGGTATTGAAAATATTATAGGTATTCAATAGGTTATTAAAAGGCCGCTTCCATTTTGCGACATTTCAAGAACCATTCACGGAACCCAGAGTTCATGCGTTCCATTTGCGCACGGCAAAACCTGGGTCCGAGGCCAAAGCGCATAGTGACAGCAAAAAACCCGTGGAACTGATCTCTACTCACATTGATAGAGTGGGTATCTTGGGTAGAGTTTTCATTCATAGACAAGACAATTTGGTCCGCCGTTGGGCCCTATTTCTCTATATCGTGATGTTTTTTCCCGCATGCACGAGTCCGGAAGGATGTCAGACGGCATAAAAGAGGCATACATGCTGGATGGAGGCCATGCGTTTCCCGCGATCTTAAACTTATATGATCCCTTCACTAGCAGCTAGCTTGATTTATATCTCTCGTTATCTCTCATTATCTCTCTCTCGTTATCTCTCTCTCTCCTCTTGGGTTATCTCTCTCGCGTTATCTCTCATTATCTCTCTCTCGTTTATCTCTCTCGCTCGTATCTCTCTCTCCTCTTGTTTATCTCTCTCCAGTTTTTATCTCTCTCTGTTACATCATCTAGTCATCTCGTTTTTATCGCTCTCCTCGATATAATATCTTCTCTCTCTCTCGTTATCCTCTCTTCCGTTATCTTCTTCCCTCCTCGTTATCTCTCTCTCTCGTTATCTCTCTCTATCTCGTTATCCTCTCTCTCTCATCGTTATCTCTCTCTCTCTCAGTCGTTATCCTCTCTGCTCTCTCTCTCGTTGTCGCTCTCTCTTCTCCTCTCGTTATCTCTCTCTCTCATCTCATCGTTATCTCGTTTTATCTCTCTCTCTCTCTCCTCTTCTCTCTCTCTCTCTCTCGCTCTCTCTCTCATCTCTCTCTCATCTCCTCCTTCGTCTCTCTCGTCTCTCTCTCTCTTCTGGCCCTCCTCCCTCGGTCTCTCCACTCGGCAAAACTCCTCGCTCCACAAACACCTCTCTCCTCAACACTCCGTCCCCCAGCCTCGCTCTCGCCACACTAAAAAGAAAGAAATTCTCGTTCTTCCTGAGGTGGTCGCCTCACCTCTCCAGCCCACCTCTCTCCGTCCTCCTCCTTCGCTCTCCTCTCGGGTCCCTCTTGTTCCCTCTTCTCATCTATCTCCCACGTCCCCTTCCTCTCGTCCTAACGTCCGCTTCCTCCTCCGTCCTCGCTCTCCATTTCCAATCATCCCTCCATCGCCGTCTTCGTCACCCCTCCTCCTCTCATCCCTCTCTCCCTCCTCTCATTCCTCCACCTCTCCTCTCTCTCCTCCGAGACCTCACCCGTCCATCAGCTCTCTCTCTCTCCTCCATATTTAGTCCACGTCATTTCCCCGGCACCTCGAGTATAATCGATCACCCCTCTTTCACGTCAGCGTCCGTCTCCTTCTTCTGCCTCTCAAAGCTCGGGAGCTCTCTCCACCCGCCGTCACTCCTCCCTCATCGCCCCTCGTTCTCGTCCCGGCAAGTCTCTGTCGCTCCCTCTTACGTCGTCCTCTCCTCGCTCTCGCCAACATCTCCCGCTCATGTCCCCCTTCTCCCTTCTTGCACTCCTCTCCACTCCGCCTCACCTCGCTTCATCTCGTTCTCCGTTCTCCTCCTTCCGATCGCGAGTCCCGGAGCGGGGCCTCTCAAAGAGAGGCGCTCTCAGGAGGAAGGGGCTGGCCAAGAGGAGGGGGGGGAAAGGAGAAAAAGAAAAGGGGGAGAAGGAAGGGGGAAGGGAGAGGAAGGGGGGGCAGGAAAGGACAAGAGAGAAGAGGGGGAAAAAAGGGAAGCGGAAGAGGAAGAAGAGAGAGGCTCTGACGGGGGACGTCCAGGGTGCGTAGGGTGCGCTCTACGTCGTATACTCCGTCTCTCTCTTCTCCCTTCGGTCTGCTCACTTTCGTCCTCTCTGTCCTCCTCTTCCGTCTCTCCCTCTCCTCCACCCTCCGCACTTCTCCCTTCTCTCTCATCTCTCCAGACACTCCCTCTCTCGGGGAGCTCTCCTCCTCCGGCCTCCTCTCTCCGGTTCATCTGTTCTCTCCTCTCTCCTTATTGCCTCTCCAATCTCAGCTCTTCTTCTCTCGTTCTATCGGTTTCCCATTCTCTCTATCCATCTCCAGTACCCTCTCTCTTCCTCTCCTCTTCTCCCCTCTCTCTCTCCCGTTCTCATCTCTTTTCTCCTCTTCTCTTGCTCTCATCCTCCCACTCTCACACTCCACTCTCCCCGTCCTCTTCTCTATCTCACTCCCTCCTCGTCTCCCCTCTCTCTCTTCCTCTCTCTCTCTCACTCTTGTCTCACTCCTCTCTCTACTCTCTCTCCTCTCGTCTCCTCTCAATCTCCTCGTCTCTCTCTCTCTCTCATCTCCTCCTGCTCAATTCTCTCCTCTCTCTCCTCTCTCTTCTCCCGGCCCCCATCCACCGTCTCCTCTCTCCTCTTCCCCCTCCTCCGTCTCTCGCTCTCTCCTCGCTCTGTATCCTCGCTTCTTCCTCCCCACTCCCTCTCTCTCTCTCCGTCTCTCTCTCTCTCGACTCGCTGCTCGTCAGCCTCTCATATCCCCCTTCCTCTCTTTCGCTCACGTCTCAAATTCCTCACCACCTTCTCGCCTGCTGTTCCTCTCTCGTCCTTCCTCTCCTCTCTCTGTCCCTCAACTCCCTATCGACTCCCCGCTTCACCTCTCTCTGTTCTGACCTCATCGTCTCGAACGCTTCTTCCCCTCTCTCTCTCCCCTCTACCCACATCAGCGTTAACCTCCTCACAGTAAGCCCAACTCTCTCCGTCTCCTCTCTCTGTCATCCTCCTCATCTCTCTCTCTCTCCTCTTCATACTTCTGCGTCTCCCTCACCTCTCCCCCTCTCCTCACCCACCTCTCCCTCCTGGCTATTCTCTCTCGTTCAGTCTCTCTGCTTTCTCTCCAGTCTTCTCTCTTTCTCTCACTCTATCCGCCTCCCTAATCGGACTCTCTTCTCGAGCTCGTATGTCATCATCTTCCCATCCTCCATCTATCCCTCTTCTCTCTCTTCTCTCTCTCTTACCCTCCTCTTTGCTCCACCTTCCCTCCTCTACTCCTCTTCCTCTCTCCTGGGGTCTCTCTCTACCTCCTCCCCTCCTTCTCTCCTCTTGTTCCTACGCTCGTCTGCCTCTTGTCGTCTGGGTCTCTCTCTCTCTCATCTCCCCCTCTCTCCCTGGCCCTCCCCCCTCTCCTACTCTCTCGGCCCCACTCCCTCCCTCTCTCCCCCCTCTCTTGGAAGAACCCTCCTCCTGTCCTCCTTACCGTCCCTTCTCTCCGCGTCCTCTCTCTCTCTCTCTTAAACTTTGTCCTCGTCAGCTGAGTATGTTTGTAAACAAAAAAACGGGGTTTTGTGCGTTTCCATTATGTGCACGCGGAACCCAACCCTGAACCCAGACCCCAACCCTGACTGAAAGAACTGGTTCATGCAACTTGGGCACAAATGGAAGAGGCCTTAAATTCAAACATTGTTGGTCGTGTTTCATGAGTTTTTTCCATGTATACAATGTTTTCACGACTGGAATAACAGCAATACATTCGTTAGACAATGCCCATTAACTATAGTAACCGTAATATTACCAGGAACATACTACATCCTTTTTATTGTCTGCACATTAATGTAACCTATATGTAGAGTGTTAAGGCGCTATTACACGGGCCTTTTCTGCATCACGTTGACAATATCACTGAGCTGCTCACGAACTATTACACGGTGATCTGTGTTTTGATTAAGCAAATGCATACAGACCGAGTGGCGGTTATGGATACAAATGACCATAGCGCTTACTAATAAGCGGTGATTGTTGTAATGGAGATATCTTTTATTTTTGCGCAAAAAAACAAAACAAAAATTATACTTTGTGGTTAAAGTTATGTTTAGTTTCATAACAACCTATAAGGTTAGGTTTAGGTTTCATTAAAACCTTTAAGGTTAGGTTAGGGTTTGATTAAAAAACCTTAAGTGGTTAGTTAGTTTCATTAAAACCTTTAGGTTAGTTAGGTTCATTTTATTATAATTTTTTTTTTTGAGGGGGGGTTGGCACAAAATAAACTATCTCCATTAGAACAAGCACCTATTGTAGGGCCCAGAAAAATATTTGGTTGTCTCCTGAAAACGACCGGCAAAACTCTTCGTCCATTATTACCAAACACGTTGTTTCGTAGTCCTATATGAAAACCATAGTCGTTTCGTACACCAGTCGCAGAGTTGAGATAACTTGACTACTATGTTACGAACTGACACCAGGTATGTACGAAAATACTCAAAATCATGTACCAAACTAACTACTTTCAATTCAATATACCTAATTAGAAAGGGTTTTTTTGATTAGGGTCAAGGTTTTTGAATTCATTTAAACTTCCTGTAATCCCCGAGAAGTAGCTTCTATGGACCCACTGGTGGCCCGCTCCGTACTCCAGTGGCCGCCGCGGTACGGGGCTGACGAGACGCCGTTATAGTGGACAGAACTAACGCGTTTCGCTCACTTTAGGTCAGACACCAACCACACTCGGGGGCTAACACGCACTCTTAGCCTCTCCGCTTTATACCATATACACCACACCTGTCACTACCCACCTGTACGCCTCGGCACACACCTGTCGCCTGTGTATCACCGTAAAATGAAAGTGACTTGGAAGGTCAGGCTTCTTAGGTATTGAGGGTGCATGGTTTCTTTTTTAATGTTTTTTTTAACAAATAAAGGGCTATATATGTTTTCCATTTTAGATGTGCCTGAACTAAGTTCAACCAGTAAGCTTTCCATCTCGTCTGTCCAGTCAGCAGGCATGTAGGCAACGCATGTTGATGTCTTGAGAGTTTTAGAAGAAAATGATCTTGCAATAAAATAATATAGTCATCCCACTAATTTCGGTCCCTTTAATACAGAAAACGTTTTTGCTCACTGCCAAATGACTATCCAAAATAGCTTCGAAATAGTTCCCTGTTTGCTCAACCAAACAGGGCTTTCATTGAGCAAAATCCTCAAAACTAACTTGCTCACTGAGCACATGCTCACTGAGCAGAACAGTTGCCCGTGTAATAGCCGCTTTAACTGTCACGTGGCTGCTGTGGAGCGGCTGGGCGGCTGTGGTGTATTTGACGTCGGTGACGGTAATAAATGGTGCACAGGTAATAATGGCACAGTTAAAAATGGCACAGGTAAAATGGCACGGTAAAATGCACACGGTAAAAATGGCACAGGTAAAATGTGCCATGGTAAAAATGACACAGGTAAAAAATGACACAGGTAAAAAATGGCACAGGTAAAAATGGCACAGGTAAAAATGGCACAGGTAAAAAAAATATGGCACAGGTAAAAATGGCACAGGTAAAAATGCACAGGTAAAAATGGCACAGTTAAAATGGCACCGGTAAAAAATGTCACAGGTAAAGATGGGCACAGTTACAAATGGCACAGGTAAAATGGCACAGGTAAAAATGACACAACTGAAAAAATAGGAAAATTGCACAACAAAAATATTCACTATAGGTGAAATGACTTTTTGTCAAATAAATGCCACGCACCCCTAAGCTCATTGTTTATTATGAAGTAATTGACAAGCTATTGTAAGCAGTCAAGTACACACCCCATCGATCTCAGTGGGCCTACCAGCAACCCCATCCATGAAGTCCATCGTTGAGCAAGAGACGGAAAAGAGTAAGATTTGCTTCCAAAGATACTCAACAACACAGATTATAGATCAAAATACTATCAGATGGAAATGTTTTAAGAGAAAATCTTTTTGGTAAATTCACCATGAACCACCAGCCGTGATAATGGACTGATCACTGTATCCTAGAAAATGACACAACCACGCTCCTGTTATGCTGCTATCTCAGCTACAAAATGCATCACCAACATGAAGAGAAAAGCAGCAGAAACAGAAGATAAACCTAAGCCAGATTTACAGCAATAACCTGGATGATTTATCTCTGAAAGGAAAGGCGTTACTTCCAAGTGAGGACATCATAAAGAGAACTTTTGGCGTAACCAAAGATGAAAACTCTATCCATCAGGTATACCGCAAGATTTGAGATCTGAAACTACTGGAGAATGGACAAACTACTGCAGTTTCTCCCGAGCCAAAGCCATTCCTGTTCTTTCGACATGGACGAGACACTGTAACCGTATCATTGCTGTTTGGTTCTTGAGGAATCACTGCGGTTACTTTCTCTGCTGATGACAGTATCTGATGGATGGCAACTATGCAATGGCTCCACTAGAATTTCTACAGCTTTATTATACGCGTCCAATGGTATTACTGGGAGGTTTCTACTGTGTTTGCTTGTCTGCAGACCTATAACACAAGATCATAATGAAACCCAATTGCAAGCAGTCATGGATCACTGCCACGAGGATTGAGCTCTACCCAGACCCAACAACCATAAGGTGTGTGTTGACTACGAGCCAGGCGGTCCATCCAAGCTATCAACATGTTTTTTTTGGACCGGAACACGGCAGGTATACAAGGCTGCTTCTACACCTTGACTCATGGATAACTGGAGAAAAATACAAAAAACCTTGGCCTCGCAACCACTACAAAGAGAGTGATGACTTTCCTCAATTCTGTTTACAGGATCACATCCTGGCATTTTTACCATTTGAAGATGTTCCCAGTGGGAGAGCTACTCAAGACTAGATGTCCTGAGAGGCAGCTCCCCTCTAGAGTAACTCCGACCAACCCTATGTTCTGGTGCATATTTCAGAGGAAAAGATACCGGGCACCCCTAGCCTGGCATTCCAGCAGTAAACCTTCGGCGCATTCCAGCAAGATTTTCCACCATACTTTGGAACGACTCAGCTACCATGAATGACTGTCCCAGACCAACACCTATGTGAAGGCTGGATCAACAAATTTTACACCATCTATGGTTTGGATACCAATCCCCCATATATCTGGAAATTTATAAGAACGATTCAGGAGGAAGAGGCTTTGTGAGTGCAGTGATTGCAAGGGACACGAGTTGGTGAACGCACCCAGAAAGAAAACAAAGCAAGAATAATGTTGATCTACAACAACGACTAAAGAATTTATGCAAAGCCTTGCACAGAAGGAAGGCAACCTTGATCAGTGGTTAAGTGGACTTGGTCACAAACATAAGGATCTAGTTATTAAGATTCTGTTAAAAAAATGATATAACACAAATTGTTCTCATGGCTGAACAATGTTCCTACTGATTTTTCAGTTTGATATATATATATAGGATATATCTATATATATATATATATATAATATATATATATATTATATATATAGTATATATATATATATATATATTATATATATATTTTATATATATATATATATATTATATATATAGATATATATCACTTGAAATCATGTAGGAACCTTGTTCAGGACTGAGAACACTGTGTTATATCCATTTTTTTAAACAGAATCTTAATAACTAGAATCTTATAGTTGTGACCCAGTCCACTTAACCACTGGATCAAGGTTTTTTCCTTCTTTGTGCAGGCTTTGCATAAATTCTTTAGTCTTTGCTTGTAGATCAACATTTCCTTTGCTTTGTTTTCTTTCTGGGTGGTTCACCAACTGGTGTCCCCTTGCAATCACTGCACTCACAACACCCTCTTCCTCCTGATCCGTTCTTATAAGTTTTCCAGATGATTGGTTCTGGTATCCAACAAGATGGTAAAATTTGTTTGATCCAGCCCTTCACATAGGTTGTTGGTTCTGGACCGTCATTCATGGTAGCTTGATGTACGTTTCCAAAGTTATGGTGTAAATCTTGCTGGAATGCGCCTAATGTTTACTGCTGAATGCAGTGCTGGGGGTTTCCGTGCTTCTTCTCTGAACATATGCACCAGAAACATAGGTTTTGGTCGACGTAACTCTAGCAGGGGAGCTGCCTCTTCAGGACATCTGTCTTGAGTAGCCTCTTCCCTGGCACATGCTTCAACTGGTAAAAATGACAGTGAGTTCGGATCTGTCAACAGAACATTGAGGAAAGTCATCACTCTCTTTGTAGTGGTTGGTCAGGACAGGTTTTTTTGTAATTTTTTCTCCAGTACTCATGAGTCAGGTGGGTAAAAGCAGCTTGTTATGCGTGGTTTCCAGGGCCAAAAACATTGTTGATAGCTTTGGATGACCGCCTGCTCGTAGTCCAACAATTATGGTTGTTGGGTCTGTGGGTAGAGCTCAATCTCGTGGCATGATCCTGACTGCTTGCAATTGGGTTTCATATGTAACTGTGTTTTTAGTCTGCGACAAGCAACACAGTAGAAACTCCAGGATTACCAATTGGGACGCCGTATTTACTAAAGCCTGTAAATTCTATGGAGCCATGCATAAGTTGCCATCCATCAGATATGTATACAGCAGAAGCAAGTAACCGCAGTGATTCATCAGAGAACCAAACGCACTGATACGGTTTTACAGTGTCCCTGGTCCATTGTGAATAACAGGATGCTTTGGCTCGGGAGCTGCAGTAGTTGTCCATTCTCCAGTAAGTTTCAATCCTCAATCTTTTTCTGGTACTGATGGATAGATTTTTCATCTTTTGGTTACGCAAAGTTCTCTTTATGATGTCCTCACTTGGAAGTAACGCCTTTCCTTCAGCTGATAAATCATCCAGGTTTATTGCTTGTAACTGGCTAGGTGTTATCTTCTGTTTCTGCTGCTTTTTCCTTCATGTTGGTGCTCATTTTGTAGCTGAGATAGCATCATAATCAGGAGCGTGGTTTGTGGTCATTTTTTCTGATACATGGATCATTCATATCAAGGTGGTGGTCATGGTCCTTTACTAAAAGATTTTCTCTTAAAGACATTCCCATCTGATAGTATTTGATCTTATAATCTGTTTTGTTTGCATGTATCCTTGGAAGCAAATCGTTCTCTTTTCCTTTATTGCTCACTATGACTTCAATGATGGGGTTGTGGTAGGGCCACTGAGATCGATGGGTGTACTTGACCTGCTACAATAGCTTGTCAATTATTCATATAAACAATGAGGCTAGTGGGTGCGTGGCATTTATTGACAAAAGTTCATTCACCATATAATATTTTTTTTTGTGCCATTTTTTCCTATTTTTTTCAGTTGTGTCATTTTTTACCTGTGCCATTTTTATACCTTGGCCATGTTGTACCTGTGCCATTTTTTACTCTGTGGCCATTTTACCTTGCCATTTTTACCTGTGCCATTTTTACCTGTGCCCATTTTTACCTGTGCCATTTTTACCCGTGTGCCATTTTTACCTGTGCATTTTTACCTGTGTCCATTTTTACCTGTGCCATTTTTCACCTGTTTCATTTTTACCTGTGTCCATTTTTACCGTGTGCATTTTTTACCTGTGCCATTTTTACCCTGTGCCATTTTTACCGTGCCATTTTTTACCTGTGGGCCCTTTTTTTACCTTGCACATGTTTATTACCTGTGCCAGTAGTACCGTTCACCGACGTCAATACACACAGCCGCCCAGCGCTCCACAGCACCACGTGCAGTTTTAAAGCGGCTATTACACGCACTTTTTCTGCTCAGTGAGCAGTGCTTCAGTGAGCAGTTTTTTGGGATTTTGCTTCAATGACAAGCCTGTTTTGTTGAGCAAACCCGGGAACTATTTCGAAGCTATTTTTTGCTAGTCCTTTTGAGTGAGCAAAAAACTTTTTCTGTTATAAAGGACCGAAATTAGTGGATGACTATATTATTTATGGCAAGATCATGTTCTTCTAAAACTCCTCAAAACAATCAACATGCGGCCACATGCCTGCTGACCTGGACCAGAACGAGATGGAAAGCTTACTGGTTACTTATTCCATGCACATCTACAATATTGAACATATATAGCCCTTTTATTTGTTAAAAAAAACAATTAAAAAAGAACACATGCACCCTCAATACCTATGAAGCCTGACGCTTCCAAGTTCCATTTATTTACGGTGATACACAGGCGCACAGGTGTGTTTGCGAGCCGTACAGGTGTGTAGTACAGTGGTGGTGTATATGGTAAAGCGATGAGAGGCTAAGAGTGCAGTGTTAGCCCCCCGAGTGTGTGTTCGTGACATAAAGAGCGAACGCGTAGTTCTCGTCCACTTATAACGGCGTCAGCCCCGTACCGCCGCGGCCACGAGTACGGCGCGGGCCACAAGTGGTCCCCATAGAAGCTACTCTCGGGGATTACAGGAATTTAAATGAATCAAAACCTTTGAACCTAATTCAAAAAACCTTTCTTAATCAGTATTTGATTGAAAGTAGTTAGTTTGGTACACTGATTGTGGTATTTTCGTACATACCTGGTGTCATTTCGTAACTCTAGTAAGTCAAGTTCACTCTGCGCTGATGTGTACGAACGACTATGGTTTTCATATAGACTACGAAACAACGTTCGTAATAGATGGGACGAGAGGGTTTTGCGGTCGTTGTCAGAGCACACTATTTTTTTCTTGGCCTACAATAGGTGCTTGTTCTAATGGAGATAGTTTTTATTTTGTGCAACCCCCCCTACAAAAAAAAAAAAATTATATAATAATGAACCTAACCTAACCTTAAAGGTTTTTAATAGAAACCTAACCTAACCTTAAAGTTTTTAAATCAAACCCTAACCTAACCTTAAAGGTTTTAATGAAACCTAACCTAACCTTATAGGTTGTTTATGAAACCTAACATAACGTTAACCACCAAGTATACTTTTTTTTTTGTTTTTTTTTGCGCAAAATAAAGCTATCTCCATTACCACAAGCACCGCTTATTAGGAAGCGCTATGCTCATTTTGTATCATCAACCGCCCTCATCTCTGTATGCCATTTTGCTCATCAAAAGCCGTACCGTGTAATAGTTTCGTTGAGCCTCAGTGATATCTGCTCAGTGAGGCAGAAAAGTGCCCGTGTACATAGCGCCTTAACACTATACGATAGGTACATTATTGTGAAGACCAATAAAGGCTGTATTCTGTTCATGGTCATATTACGGTTACTATATGTCTGGGATTCGTCTAACGAATGTATTCTGTTATTCCAGTCGTGAACATTGTCCATCCATGGAATAACTTCATGAACACGGACAAATGGTTTGAATTTAAGCCTCTTCCATTTGTGCCCAGAATTTGCATGAACCGTTCTTTCAGTTCAGGGTTTATGGGTTCTGGGTTCAGGGTTGGGTTCGCGTGTCACAAATGGAACGCAAAAACCCCGTTTTTTGTTTACAAACATAACTCACTGACGGTCAATTTAAGAGAGAGAGAGAGAGACAGAAGAGAGATAGAGAGAGGGAAAGGAAAAGAGAGAGAGAGAGATAGAGAGAGAGCGAGAGAGAGAAGAGAAGAGAGAGAGAGAGAGAGAGAGAGAAGAGAGAGAGGAGAGCGAGAGAGAGAGAGGAGGAGAGAGAGATAGAGAGGATCGAGAAAGAGAGAGAGAGAGAGAGAGAGAGAGAGAGGAGAGGAGAGAGAGAGAGCGAGAGAGAGAGAGAGAGAGAGAGAGAGAGGAGAGATAGAGAGAGATATGAGAGAGATAGAAGAGAGAGAGAGATACCGAGATAACGAGAGAGAAAAGAGAGAGAGATAGACGTAGAGCGGAGAGAGATATACGATAGATATAAGAGATATAACTATAGATAGAGAGAGATAACGAGAGAGAGAGAGATAACGGTGAGATAGAGAGAGATAACGAGTAGATATTAGATCTCTGAGTGAGAGATATAACGATAGAGAGATAACCAGAGAGAGACGATATATATTCGAGAGTAGAATAACGAAAGATAGAGATAACGAGAGATATAACCGAGAGAGGAGATAACAAAGAGCGTAGAGATAACGAGAGGAGAGATAACGAGAGAGGATAATGGAGAGATAACGCGAGAGAGATAGAACAAGAAGAAGAGAGATGATAACGAGAGAGAGAGATAATAGAGATAACGAGAGATATAACTCAGCTAGCTGGCTATTTGAAGGGATCATATTCAAGTTTTAAGATCGCGGGAACGCATGGCCTCCATGCCAGCCATGTATGCCTCCTTTTATGCCCGTCTGACATCCTCTTTACACGACTCGTTTGCATTGCGGAAAACCCTTCACGAGTAGAGAAATAGGGCCCGAAGGCGACCATTGTTTGTTATGAACTGAAAACTCTAACCCAAGCTACCCCCCTCTCAATGTGATTAGAGAAAGTTCACCGGTTTTGCTGTCACTATGCTCTTTGCCTCGGACCCAGGTTTTCGTGCGCAAATGGAACGCCTGAACTCTTGGTTTTCCGTGAACTGGTTCTTGACATGTGCGCAAATGGAAGAGGCCTTTATACCTATTGAATACCTATATTATTTAATTCCTATTTATATTCAGAAGATATAAGGCTTCTTCCAGTTTGCGACATTTCAAGAACAGTTCACGGAACCCAAGAGTTCAGGCGTTTCATTTGCGCACGAAAACCTGGGTCCCGAGGCAAAGCGCGTAGTGACTCAGCAAAACCCTTGACCTTTCTCTACTCCACAATTTAGGGTGGTAGCTTGGGTAGAGTTTTCAGTTTCATAACAAACAATGGTCGCCTTGGGCCCTATTTCTCTTATTCGTGAAGGGTTTTCCGCATGCCCGAGTCGGAGAGGATGACCAGACGGCATAAAGAGGCCAACTGGGCTGGTTGGAGCCGCAGCGTTCCCGCGATCTTAAACTTGATATGATCCCTTCACATAGCAGCTAGCTGAGTTATATCTCTCGTTATCTATTCTCTCTCGAGCTCTCGTTATCTCTCTCTCTCTCGTTATCTCTCTCCTCTCCGTTATCTCTCTCTCTTCGTTTCTCTCTCGCACTATCTCTCTCTCCCTTGTTATCTCTCTCTTTCGTTATCTCTCTCTCGTTATCTCTCTCTCTCGTTATCTCTCTCGTTTTATCCTCCTCTTTCTCTCATTATCTCTCTCTCTGTTATCTCTCTCTCGTTAGATCTCTCTCTCTCTCGTTTCTCTCTCTCTCTCGTTATCTCTCTCTCTCGTTATCTCTCTCATCATTCTCTCTCTCTCTCTCTCTCTCTCTCTCTCTCCTCTCTCTCTCTCTCTCTCTCTCTCTCTCTCTCTCTCTCTCTCCTCTCCAGGAAAAAAAAAGAGAGGTCTCTCTCTCTCTCTCTCTCTCTCTCTCTCTCTCTCTCTCTCTCTCTATCTCTCTCTCTCTCTCTCGTGATCTCTCTCTCTCTCTCTCGTTATCTCGTTATCTCTCTCTCAGCGCCAGGTTTCGGACTGGTATTTGTGTATTCTTTCTTTGCAGCTGACCTGTCCAAGTATCTTGCATCACAAGGGTGCCAGGGATCCCACCTCTCCCTGAGCAGTCGGTGCTCCCATTATGGCAGCCTCCTGTTGCTCCTGCCTCTTCCTCTGAGTGGCAGGGTGAAACGACTCCTCCGTCCCCTCCTCAGAATCCTGGTGATCTTTCAGCCTGGCCCAGAACATCTGCTCCTGCTGCTCAAGAGCGTCCTGAACTTTTCAGTCTTTCTTGCTTCTGCTTCTTCAGCTTAGCCTCCTCTCCAACTGCTTCTCTTTGCTGCTTTCACTTGTTCTATGCGTCCTCATTCTTGTCTACCCCTGTCCATCATCATTGCACTCTCCTCCCAACTTTGACCTCTGCTAGTTACAGCCCACTCTAGGTTAAGTAGGGACTTTTTGCTGGCCAGGGGGGCAGTCACCTGCAACCGTGTGCTCTCGCGTGGCACAGCTGGGGTTGGGCAGTGGGTTCCTGTCCTTGCAGAGGAAAGATCGGTAGGGCAGCCCGTATGTCAACGACAGCCTGTCGCTATATTCTTCTCCCACGAATTCCTTTACTGCTTAGTTGCTCTGTCTCTCACACACTTCACTAAACTTCTTCCAAAATTATCTATCCTTCTGGGTCACGGAACACGGTCATAACAAACCACTGAGGTGCAAACTGGGCGGTTTTTTGATTCTTCCACGGGCAAGCACCATGGGGGTCAATCCTTCGCAATGTCTCTCACTGGGTCCCCCCGCTTGTCTACACCCTCCCGGATGCCGCTTGAGTCTTGGAGAAGGATTCCCCTCTTCATCACGCCGCATACGTAGGCACCTCAGTCTCAGCAAACTCTCGTCCCACCGCCAACAAAGGCGACCACCTTGATCCAGATGCTGTCTAGTTGCGGGCCTCGACCCACTTGTACAAGGAGAAGCCATCCTGAAGAAGACTATCAGAGATTGATGATAGGTGGAAATGAAGCCGTTACTTTAGCGGAGCTAAGCTATGTTTTGCGATATAAATATAAAAGTCCATTTTTGCATAGCAAGAAGTGTCTCAAACCAAAAGAAGGTGAAGCGGACAGACCACCCTTAAAATTCAATTTTACATAAGAAAAAAAAACCCTGCCGCACATTCTAAATAATCTACATTTCACTTTTCAAAGGACCTACGGCGTACCCTATTTGCAGACAGACAGAGTGAGAGAGAGAGACAGACACAGAAAGAAAGAAAAATAGAGATAGACAGACAGACAGAGAGAGAGAGACAGACAAACATACATACAGATCGCCAGACAGACCATAGGATGCGACAGACACGAAAGAAAAAGAAAATAAAGACAGACAGACATGCAGATAAGAGAGAGAGAGAAGAGGACCGGCAGACATGACATTAATAGAGACAGAAAAGAAAGAAAAAGAGAAAATAGAAGGACAGAACAGGAGAGAGAGACAGACAGACAGCAGACATAGAGGAGGATACAGACCAACAGGACGGACAGAGATGACAGACAGAGAGAAGAGAGACGACAGGACAGACCAGTAGGATACAGACAGACAGACAGACAGAGAAGAGACAGACAGACGAGACAGAGAGAGAGAGAAAGTCGCAACTGCGTGCTCGTGCTCGCGCCTTCCCATAGCCCCCACGAATGGCCGACCCAACACAAATGGGACGTGGACATAGTTACAATTCTGGACTAGCTTGGAGGCACCGTCGGGTTAGGACGTTGTTCTCTCTGTGGCTATCATTTCACCGGCACCGGTTGGTTGGGTTGCGCGCGCCCCCTGCCGGCTCGTTACACCTTAGGTTTTAGTGCCTTCCTCCCCGTCCACTGTGTTCCCTGGGTCCTGCCGTCCTTCGGCGGCCTTGGCCAAGTCCGCCATGGGCCGGGGTCTTTCCCTGGGGTTGGGGGGCGACATGGACGTAGACCAGAAATTCCCTTGCTCCCCCAACCTAACAAGCGGGGCCCCGCCCTCCCCCACCCCGGGAAGCCCGGGGGAAAGCCCCACGCCCCACTCAGGAACAACAGCACCCCAGCCCAAAGCAGCAGCAGACCCCCGGGGTCCAGCACCAGCTGCCCCAGGATCCACTGCAGCTGCCCAGGATCCACGGGCCGTTTCCCCCGGGGCCCGGGCAGCATCCCCGGGGCCCACACAAACAAAGGTTTTAACTTTCCGTCCCGGGCCCTTTGAAATTTGGCGCCCCGTTTTTTCCCTCTCACCCGGCCGGGTCTCTCATGCACTTATCCCAGCCCTTGGGAAAGTAAAAATCATTAAGGGGGAAAGACCCCCTCCCTAGGAAATGGATACCTTGGTGGTGGCGCTGTGGGAGAGTGTCACCCCCCAAGGGTTTTGCCCACCCCTACGGGGACGCACCTTCCCCAGGGGACTGGCAATTTTACTTGCCCCGAAACCGAAGGGGGCCCGGGTTCCCCTTTGGGCGAAAGTAGGGGAAGGGTTTTGGGTCCCCTTTTGGGGAAAATTAAGGAACCTTGAGGAGATCCGCGGGAAACCCTTGGGGGCCCTGGACGGCAAGGGACATCGGGGGGGGGGCCCTTCGGGGATCCCCCCCCAAACCCTGCCCCGCTCCAAAAAAGGGGTTAGGGGACCCCGTCCAAGGTGACGGGTTTCCCTTTAAACCACCCAAGGGTGTGCATTGGCCAGCTGGTTTTTCGGGGCCCAAACACCCCTACCTGCCCCCCGACCCCCCGTTGCCCTTGCCTGTCTAAAGGTGGGCCACTCCATCAAACCTGCCCGATCTCCGTTGCGTTTCCCCGGCCCGCTGCAGGGGCCCCCCCATTTTGGGCCGGGGGGGGGGGAAGTTGCCTGTGACAGGCCCTTCCCCCTTTTTTTCCCAGTGTGGGGGGAATCAGGGGGCCCCGGGTTCGGGCCCACTGCCCTTTCAACCGGGAAAGGCCCAAACAACTGTAGGGCCCGATGGCCCAGGAAGAGATGCCCCTTCCGACATAAAATCGTCTGGGGTTTCCCCCCACTCCCGACTTTCCCGGCCCCCTCCCCCAAATAAAGCCCTCCCACTATGCCATCCCCTAGGCGGGCTCAAAAACCCGGGGCCCGTCCCCCCCGTTTATCGTTTTATTCCTCTTTTTGCCCGGGGAACAGGTACACTTTTCCTTACGGGACCAACCCGGAGGATGTTTAAACCCCCCCGGGGGAAAACCCTTTTCCCCCCCTTTTTCCCCCTTTTTTCCCCCCCCCCGCGGCCCTTTCCCCGAGACCCAGACCCCTATTACGATCGTCCCGCCACCCGGCTGCACCCATGGGGGCCTGCGGGGGTTCTTTAATTCCCCTTGCCTCCCCTGGGGACCCCACCCACTTCACGGACAAGGCGGAATTCCCCCAATCCGCCGCCCCCTTCCCTCTGTTCGGGACGATCCCCGGTTTCCTGCCCCCTTTCTGCCCCCCGGGGCGGGCTTCTGGGCCCCCAACCCTTCCGGGGCCCCCCCCCACCCCCCAAAACCCCGCCTAAATTGGACCCCCCCTCCGCATCCTTTTCCGTCCATGAAAACAAAAACGCATGCCGCAAAATATTCACCCTTTCAGGGAAGCTTCCCCGCCTTTACCACCAGGGCTCGCACCCCTTGCCATCTACCCATTTTTTTTGGCCAGCACTCCCCCTCCGTCCTAAATTTTTTTCCCTTCCAGTGCTAGGCCTCTCCCTTCCCCAAATGTGGAATCCCCTTTCCCCTCCCTCAGGAAGACCCCGATTTTCAAGACCTATTGGGGGAAAAACTTTACCTGGGGTTTGGGTTGGGTTTGGGGTGAACTTTTTGGCTCTCCCCCCACCTCTCCCTCAAACCAACCCGGGCTACACCATCACCCGGAAGGAAAAAGACCCCGGGGGGCGGGAGGTGGCTTTCCCCCCTTTTCCTTTTTTGAAATTTTCACAAACCCCCTTTGGGACCATTCCCCCCCCCCCTCCCCAAACCAAGGGGGCAGCACGGCCCCCTCGAAGGGTCCCCGGGCCCAGGGTTGCTACGCAACGGGGTGATTTTTATCCGTAGGGGTCTGCTATAAAACGCTGAGGGTTCCCAACATACCGGGAACTGACTCACTATTTTCCCCTCCTTCCCTCCCCCTGTTGTCATCAGGGTGATTTTAATTTTGGCCCATCAAAAAGGGGCGGGGAAAACCGCCCTCCCTCTCCCCCTCGCCCAACACCTCCGGGAGGGCCTCTTTGCTCATCCTTGACTGCCTCGCCTGTCCCTTTTTAAAACCCCCGGGTCTCCCCTCCCCGGGTTACCATCCCCAAAAGGGCGGGGGGCCATTTTTGTATTGGCCCCTATTTTTTGGGGACCCAGCCTTCAGTCCCCATGCCCGGGTCACCACGGGCCCTTTTACATGGGGATGACCACCTTCCCCCCCTCGCCCCCTTTCCCTTTCCCTCCCTTGCCAAGGGGGGCCTCACCCCGGTTGCCTGCTTTCGCTGGAAACTCACCCCCTTTCCCGGCTGGCCCCTTTTTACGAGGCGGCACTCCCACGACCCCCCGGGGTTTTTACCTCCCTTCCCCCCCTTTACCCCCGGGAGGACGCGGGGAAATTTTTTTTCCAAATTCTGGGGGCCCGGGGGAAAGGCCCCCCTGTTTTTCCCAAATCTTTTCGACGCGTCGGCCCCTTCGGCCCCCGGGGGGAAAATTTTTTTGGTGGAACACATTTTTGGGGGCCCAAATCAAGGGCCCGAGGAAGGGCCGGGAAAACCTTTTGGCCCAAAAGGGGGCCCCCCATTTCGTTTTTCCCCCCTTTCCCCATAACCCCCTCCCAAAGGCCCAGGGGAAAGTTTTTTTTTTCCCTTCCCCAGGGGGGGAAGGGCCGGGCCCCACGGTTCCCCTCCTATCCTCCTTCCACAAACCCTCTTTTTTTTCCCCACTCCCGGGAGGGGAAAAACAACCCCCCTCCATTTCCCCCCTTTGAAGGTTTGGTGCCAACCCCCTCCTAAAATGCCCCGCAAAGGGGCCTTTCCCTTTGGGTTTTGCCGCACACTATCAGGACAAAATTGGTCTCCGGTTTCCCTCCCCCTCGGGGGTCTTCCCCCCTTTAAAACCATCAAGCGGCAATAATTTAACTTTTTTCCCTCCCCTGGCACCCCGGCACTAAACCCCCCCAGTCCTTTCAGGGCTAAATAAAGATGACCGGGCCTTGTCCCCCTTTAAAAGACCAGGGAAAACTCGGGGCCGGGAAAATGTGCTTTATGAGTTCCCCCTTCACATAAAAACCCCCCCCTTTGAAGTCCACGGCACTCTTTTTTCTTCAACACCATTTTGGTTTTTCGGGGCGTTTTTCCCTACGTACTGGAAATCCTCCACCCTGTCCCCTATCCCCAAAACCCCCGGGAAGGGAAACCCCAAACATTTCCCGGTCCCCCCCAATACCGCCCAAATCGCTCTCCTCTCCTTTCGGGGGTAAGCTCCGGGAAGCATTTTTTTGGGCCACTCCCTATCCTGGTGGCGGAGGTTGGCCCTTTCCCCCTTGAGAGGGGTTTCCGGGGGGTGGCTTCCCCCCCCGCGGGAGCCCCCCTAGAGGGCCCTTTGGCCCCGTTTGGAGTTAAACATCTCCCGACATTTTACCGGGGTGGGAAAGGTCATGACCTCCCTCTTTGTAATTAAGGGGGGGCATTTGACTCTGCGTCTAAACAAAAGGGCTCCTCCGTAAGTTGGCTTCCATGGGAATCACGGGACCCCCCCCCCCCGCCTGGCTCCGGTCTTTTTCTTTTCAGGGGGTTCTTTTCAGGTTGGGGTTTTGGTCCCCTCCCACCCCCCTTTCCCCCCGGTAAAATGCAGAGAGGGAGGGCCGGGGTTTTTCCAAAATCCTCAGCCCTTTTTGCGTTAAAATGCCCTCCTCCCCCCGGCCCTTTCCACATTCCCCCCCCAAAAACCCCCCGCAATTTCCCCCTTTTATCTATGCAGAACGACATTACCATAAATTCACCCAGACCCAACACTCGGGCCCAGGTACACCCCTATCCCTTCCCGGGAAAGGAAAGGGCTATTTTTAACTGACTGGGAAAGGGGAAAAAGGGAGTCCCCCTTCCAATTAATGCCCCCCAAAAAGCCCCCTTTAGTGCTTAAACCCCTCAACCCTGCCCCCCTCCCCAAACCCTGTAAAACCCTTATTGGCCCCCCCAAAAGGTACCCACCCCAATCCCCCCTTTCCCCTCGGTATGGGGGCGGATAAGGTCCCCCCCCCCCCCCCCCCCCATGCCAATGCCCCCCAATTTCCAATTTTTAAGTCCCCCTTCCCAAGTTACCCCACCCTGAAAAAGGCGCCAACATAAATTGAAGGGGGGGCTGGTGCCCCGGGGGGGGGGCCCCCAGTCGGGGCCCTTTTCCTTTTCCCCCTTTTTTAACTACCAGGCGGCCTTAAATTTTCAAAAGGTTTTCCTAATGGCAGCTTTTTTTTTAATGGCTTCAGGGGCCCCTTTTCCCCCCACCCTCAGGAAAACGGGACATCCTGCAAAATGGGGGCCCTGAGGATCTCCATGGGGCAATAAAGGTCCTCACCTGTAAAATCGCCCTCCCCCCCCCCAAACCGGGGCCCCAAAAAAAACCTACCCCCCCCCTTGAAGGTACAAAAAAGGGGGGGACCCTATTTTGGGGGCCGGTACCCCCCAAAATAAGCCCCAAACCTTTTTTCCCACCCCTCCCCCACTTTTTAACCTATGCCAACCCCCCCTTGTCCGGGCCCTCACCCCAAACCTGGTTTTTTCCCCGTCCCCCTCCCTGGCCGGTTTTTTCCCTTCCCCCCCACCTTTTTTTGTTTTTCCCTCCCCCCTTTTCCTTTCCCCCTCCCCCCCATTTTCCCCCCGGCCCTTTTCCTTTTCCTCCCTTTTCCCCCCCCCGGGGGGTTTGGGTTTTTGCCCATTCCCCGGGAATTTATTTCCCAGTTTTTTCCCCCCCCAAAAATTTAAACTAGGCCCCTTGGCACTCCTTTATTCCGAAACTGGGACATGTCCCCCTTTTTAAACCACAACCCACCTTAAATCTTCACGGGGCCCCGGGCCTTTCCCCTTCCCCCACTTTTTTTTTTTCCCTTTTCTACAGGGCCTGCCGTCTAGCCCCCTGGGGGGCCCCCCAACATCTGCAGGACGTGGCGGCTGCCCCCTGAAAGGGCTTTCTGGGCGGGGGGAGAACTCTTCGCCATTCGCCAGGCTGGGTCTTTTCCTGAACACCACCTACCCCAAACCAGAGTTTTGATCTCACAGACCCCCCCCTTTCCCCCCTCCATCTCCCCCCTCCTTTCCCCTCGCCCGGGGTTCCCACAGCAAAGGTTCACTCCCTGGGAACGGGGCCCACTTCCCCCTTCCCCCCAACCCCGTGGGCTGGAAGATCACCTTGCAGTGGGGGGCCTTCCCACTGCAATATCCGGCGGGAACCCAGGGTAGCTGATGCCCGCTGCAAAGATGGCACTCTCGGGGGTAAACATAACCCCCCCCCGTGCGTTCCACCCCACCCCCCCCCGGGGGGTTTTTTATTTCCCAAAGGGCTGCCGCTCCCCCCTGGGGTGGTTCGCTCGGCGACGCCCTCCGTGCCACCTCCTGGGTTTAATACCCCCTACAGACTCCTCCCCGCAGCCGTGGGTAAGACAAACGGGCCCCGCCCTCTTGGATGTCCCCCCTTTCAAAACCCCCTGAAGGATTGGGCACCCCAACCTCAGGGGCCCCACCTGCTTTTCTGCAGCTCACGCCCCCCCCATTACTGCCCCTGGTGGGGAGGGAAAGTTCCCCCGGGGTCCATTGACCACTTTTCCCGCTGCAGTGTCCTCGCTTTCCCCTCCCAACCCCCCCAAACCCTTTTCGTGGTCAACTCATCGCCCTGAAAAGTCACCCCCCTTTTAACCCTGCCCCCCTGCCCGGCCGCCGCTGCCGTCCACCCTCACGACGCCCCCCCCGGGCATCCCCCCCTCACCTGGCCTTCCTGAAGGAAACTAATCAAAATGTCCCGACGGGGAAATTTAAATTTACGGCTGGACACCCCGGCCCAAAAAAATTTGGTTTGATTTCGACATCACAATTAAAAAACAGTTACCCAATTTACAAAAGGGTTTAACCAAAGAAAACAAAAATACAAAATACACCTAAAACCGGGGGAAAAAAAATTAACTTAAAAACAAAACACTTAAAAATTTCCAAAAAAACCTTTAAACGGCGGAGTTAACCTTGGTCACCTTTAAGTAAAGGCGTTAATTAAAAAAAAAGACCCTGTTTTTTTCTACCTTTATATTTAAAAAGGGGGTTTTTTGGTAAATTTCGGGGTTTTTGGGTTTTTTGTGGGAAATTTTGGGTGGGGGTTTTAGGGGGGGAAAGGAAAATTTTCCGAATTTACCCTTTTTTTGGGCGTTTTAAGACCCCCATTTTTTTTTTTTTTGTGTTAAAATTTTTTTTGGAAATTCTTTAAAAAATCCTCCTTTTTTGGTTTTGACCACTTAGGGGGCCAGGTATTGATCTGAAATTTTTTCCAATAAAAACTTTGGAAGAAGTCCTTCAAAACCCCCATCTTTTTTTTTTTTTCCCCCAATAGCCAACAAGCCTGGGGAACTGGCGGGAATAACGGGGTTTTTTGGTGGGGGAAGCAAATATAAGTGATTTATGGCTCCCAAAAAAATCATCAAAGTCACATATATGTAAAATCTAGGGAATTCCCCAAATTAGGGATTTCCTAGATCCCATTGCTAGGGAATTTCCTTAATTGATATATATATAGATTTGGACAATTTTGGGAGAGCAATACATGAGTCGTGTCTGCCTTCCCTACCCAAAAACCCAAGTTTTCCATAAGGCCACCATGCTTGCTGGTCATAGGAGGTCAAAGAAAAACCTAACCTTTCTAGCCAGAAGGGGCTGCGCCCCCCATGGACCCCCTAAGGGTTGCTAATCTAACCTCACTATAATCCCCGCAATATTACTAACCTAACTTCACTATAACCCCTTAGAAGTATCTAACCTAACCTCACTATAACCCCCTAAAAGTTACTAACCTAACCTCACTATAACCCCCTAAAAGTTACTAACCTAACCTCACTATAACCCCCTAAAAGTTACTAACCTAACCTCACTATAACCCCCTAAAAGTTACCAAAATAACCTCTGCCAAAAACAGGCCGCATATCAACCCTTCAAATAAGGCCAAATAATCAGGGATGTCAATTTTCCGCGGATTCGCGGATTTCCGAGTATTTTATTGCCAGCTGGGTCATTTCTGTAAATCGTGTAGATTCGGGTAAAAAATTTAGGGGGGGTACCCCCACTATACAACTATGTACTTTGTACATAGTTGGCTAGCCCTATGGTAACCTGTGAATTGTCATGGTTGCCAATGTTACTATATTTGTATCATGTATATGGTAAACTGCCTGATCTGATCATTACATCTGATATGTTGTGAGATATACGTATATTGTATGTACAAATTGTACATGTTATTTGGCAATATGAATACAAGTTTACTATTCATAGTGTGTGCATGTTATTATCATGATTATAGTTATAGTGAAACTTATTTGATATTGGATTATTCAATAATTCGAAGTTGGTCATCAAATCATATTTGAGCTGTATTTGATGAGGTTTCTTCTGTTACAAAACATGTTAACATTTTGTTGTGATTACTTTTCCAACGGAAACAGTGTTAATATTTCATTGTTCATGTCAAAATGGTTAATAATTCACTGGTCGACAAAAAAAAATCGAAGATATGGTTCTGGACTAAATGAAGCTGATTATAGGTAAATCGACCCTGCTGAACTCGAATCTGATGTTCAATTAACTCTATCACGTCCAGTTTTTGAGAACCAGACGCAATTCATGAAAAAATATGGGTAAAATCAGCAGAAATAGGTTTCACCAATGTTTTCATTTTAAACTCTTAATCTTTTCTTTTCTCAAGCCTATTTAGGGCAGTGCAGTGTTTTTGAGTCAGTGTGGTTTGTGCAGTGAGCAGGGGAGGGTGTGCGCGCTGCGTATTGGCGAGGGGTTAGCAGGCTGTGTAGTACATTTTTACCTACTGATCGTACAGCTATTGACATATGTTTAAACATTTTTTTTTTCTTGCAGATATGATGTGTTTGATTTAGTGGTGTCCTAATTTTAGTTGGTTTACCGTATATAGTACCTTGTACCGGGCTGTGATGGACGCCGTAACTGTGTGAATGCATCGGACAGTTTTGTGTTACATATGTGGAATTTTACCCCTGACAGTCTGAAGAAACCTCTTACAAAGAATGTTAAAGCAGCTTATCTGCATTACTTCAAGTGCCGTATAGGTGATCAAGATAAGAAGTGGGCCCCTCACGTAGCATGCAACCCCTGTGTGAACCACTTGAATGAATGGATGCGTGGCAAACGGCCATCAGCATGGCATTCGCATCCCATGGTTTGGCGTGAACAAAAGGATCACAGTACTGACTGCTACTTCTGCCTCACTAACATCAAAGGATATTCAGTAAAAACGCGAGCTAAAATCAGGTATCCTGACGTACCTTCTGCCATCAGGCCTGTGCCACATGGTCCTGATCTCCCAGTTCCAAATGTTCCAATTGCAAGTGCTATAAGTGAATCAGATTCGAACGAGGAGGATAATCCATGGATACAGACTTTCAAGAAATGCAGACAACAGAGAGCCCAAATTCATCAGTCAGGAAATGCTACATGACTTGCTAGGGACCTAGATCTACCCAAGGAGAAAAGTGAAGTCCTTGGATCTCGTCTCAAGGAATGGAATTTGCTACAAGAAGGAGTTCTCATCACCACGTTTCGTCGTAGACATAAAGAACTTTCAAGCTTCTTCAAGATGGAACACAAGCTCTGTTACTGCTTTGATGTTGACACACTCATGGAACAACTTTGTGAGTCTCACACTTATGATAAGAGTGAGTGGCAGCTGTTCATAGATTCAGGAAAAAACACGCTAAAGGCCGTTCTTCTGCATAAAGGAAATAAGCTTCCGAGTGTTCCAATTGCGCATGGCCATGAAATGAGTGAAACTTATGAAACTATGAAGACTTTGTTATCTGCTGTTAAATATGAAATACATCAGTGGAATCTGTGTGGGGACCTGAAGGTAATCTCCTTGCTTCTAGGACTCCAGTTAGGTTACACTAAGCACATGTGTTTTCTTATTTTGTGGGACTCTAGAGCGGACAGCAAACATTACAAACAAAAGGAATGGCCAGCACGACCGAAAGACTCACCTGGCAGGTTCAACTGTATGTACAAACCTCTTGTTGACAGTGAAAAGGTGTACTTACCTCCATTGCATCTGAAACTTGGGTTAATGAAAAGTTTTGTGAAGGCCATGGATCAAAATGATGCTGGCTGGATATTTCCAAGATGTGGCACATTTTCGGATATATTTGGAACATAATTTAAGTATATTTTTTGCCAGATATATACATTAGGTCCTAATAAAGCCGCAGGCACCACCAGAATTTAATTACGAGTAATATATATTAACGTAGGGGGCTTGTTTCGATTAATTATATAATTATATATACGTATATAATTATAATAGCTATTAACATTTAAAATGCCGATATTTCAAAAACTATACGTGCTAGAGAAAAAGCAATGCCATTTTTGAAATCAGCAGCAAAAATGCTTTCCAACACACACACAATGAACTCAGAACCATTTTTGGTGTCGACCAGTGATAATTTCACAATATAAGTTGCATGATATACCATATATATACATTTACACAAATTGTGGACACAAAAACAGACTAAATTGAGCCCAAAAATTATTATAGATATAACCAAGGACATCTCAGAAGCTCTCAGAGCATGAAATAAAAATAAATCTCGGACCCCGAACCCCCAGCTGGGAGGTTCCCTCGCTGCGCTTGGATGAGTTGGTCGCCCTGTTATTTTATTTCAGTTTTTTTCTTTTCTTGTTGACATCCCTGAATAATGCTCTCGAACCACGTGCGTAGTTGTGATAAGACTTGAGAAAGTCACAGGGAAAATCATGCAATCTGGGGAAAAATCCCTGGTCATCTAAGGAAAATCCCTGGCCATCTAAGGAAAATCCCCAGTAAATGAATCACTCACTTAATCGTGAAATTATTGTAGTCAGTGTAACCTTCTTACCTAACCCTCTCATTATAATCACATCATCAAACACTTCATCATTACAAGAGTAAATAGTCCTTTCAACTTACCTTCAATTTTATGTTACACCGTGAAGGCTACCCAGTGGCGCCTGGCGCCTGGCTGGTCCGTGAAAACCCGGTTGTCTAATCCGGCGGATGAATACATGCCTACCAATACACAATATTAATGTAATGCTCCTGTATTTCCTATCGGATGTTTTAATCAGAGCTAACCTTCAATACCACAATGCTCTCTCCCCCTTTTCATACTCACTGAAAGGGGAAATGGTGGTGCCACAGCTTGTGTTGGAGATGGGAGGTGGTGTTTACTACGGAGTGGGTTGTTCGGGGTTGTACAGTGCCGCAGCTGCTTCAAGAAAAGCATGGAACCTTTTGTTTGGTTCTTGGTGAACCATCATGAACATTGAGCGAGCTAAATAGCCCACAAAATGCTTCTTCCTTCTCCCATACAGTGGAACTTTGTTTTCCACTTCCCGCCACAACCTTTCAATGTTATTTGTGTGGGCCTTTGTGTCAGGGTCGACAAAATTAACTGAATGATTTACTGTTAGATGGGTGTAGCCCTCTTCTCTCAAGCAGTTGTATGCTTTCCAACAATACGATGGTTGTTCCCGGCTCGATTTTTTCTTTTATTATTTGAAGGAGTATTGCACTGTCCCGCTTCTCTACCGGGACCATGAAGCAGCGGCGGGTTCCACGGCAGACGCCACACAACACCCACTGGCCATCTATTATTCTTCCAACGTTATATTTTCTTTTTCCGAATTTACTCTCGTCTATTTCCACAATCTTCCTTCACCACCAATTTTTCCCTCTTTCTTTAAGCAGCACTCAATGAGTACCTCATGGCAAAAGCTTGCCCAATCACAAATACTGCTGTCACTCAGGCCAATTTCATCTCTTATGCATTTGTATGAAAAAATTTCCCGAATATAAACATTCACAAAAATTAGTTACGTTTCAATGTCAAGGTGTACTTTGTCAAAGAAAGTGTTTTTGTGCACACTTTGGCGCCAGTCGCACTTCCTTTTCCTACCTTTGTCGGACGCTAGTTTTTTGACGGCGCCACAATTTTCTGCTGAAGTCCAAAGTGGCAGGCTTGCCGCAGGTGCCACAATCCTTTGCCTCCAATATGACTTTGTGGCACACACACAAATCAAACTGCTCTTTAGGTTTTTTGGTGTACGTTGCACAAAAAATCATTAATCCCAGGTCACACACAATCACTACACCGTGCCATGACCGCGACGGTGAGGCAAGTGAAGCCACAGGCGATGGACCACGTGGTAATTATATGCGAATCAGTTTAAACATCAATATAGTTCCCCTATATGATTATTATGCAATATATATGCTTACATATATCAGAAAGGTTGATGTGGTACGAATTTAGAGCATTTCGTAACCATATACAGTAAAAGCCTGATAACTCGGCACGATAGGGGCTCTGGGCCGACATAAACAAAAAGATAAATATTGTTAAGCGTACTTAGCAGACAAAAATTTGCTGATCTTACGCTTAAATATTTAAGAAATGCTTAAGTAATTTAACCAAAAATGCTTATCCGATTTAAGTATGCTTAACAGGCACCAAAGTTAAGTGTCCTTCATGGGCATGCTCAAGTCTTTTCTCCAGCACTCAAGTCTTCACTAGGCCAAGATGGACGCACAAAAACAAGGAATAATCCCTCCCGAGGTAAAAAATGTACAGCCTAGAAAGACGTTATGGATATGTATGATGATGCTGACCTTATTAAAAGGTACAGGCTGGATCGCGAAAGGAATAATATGCAGTTTCGGGAAAATATGCAGTTTCGGGAAAATATGCAGTTCCGGGAAAATATGCAGTTCCGGGGAAATATGCAGTTTCGGGAAAATGTCCAGTTTCGGGAAAATATGCAGTTGCGGGAAAATATGCAGTTTCGGGAAAATATGCACTTCCGGGAAAATATGCACTTCCGGGAAAAATGCATTCAGCGTTACGGGAAAATATGCAGTTTCGGGAAAAAGTGTAGTTTATGACTTGCAAGATTTTAAAGAGAAGTTTGAGTTTTTTTAGCTTAATGTGTGATGCTTTCCCTAATGGAGATAGTTTTTTTTACTGCACAAGCCTAAAAAAAGTGAGTGTTTTGCAATTCGAAGAAGTGATGACAAATTTCTACTAATAAACTTTTTAAACGTTTTGACGGGAAAAAACACTCCATTTGCAAAAACATCAAATATTAACCTAATCAAACCATCAAACTAACCTGATATAACTTTCTAACTAACCTAACCTAACTCGGTAATAATGGAGGAGAGTTTCACGTTTGTTTTCAGAGACACCAACTATTTTTTCTTGGCCTACAATAGGTGCTTGTTCTAATGGTGCTAGTTTTATTTTGCGCAAACCAAAAAAAAAACGAAAACAAAAATGAAACCTAACCTAACCTTGTTTTAATGAAACCTAACCTAACCTAACCTAACAGATTTTAAAGAAATCTAACCTAACCTTAACCACAAAATATATATATTTTTTTTTTTTTTTTTTTTTTGGTTTGCGCAAAATAAAACTAGCACCATTAGAACAAGCACATATTGTAGGCCAAGAAAAAATAGTTGGTGTCTCTGAAAACGAACGTGAAACTCTCTTCCATTATAACCCCTAACTCTCTAACTAACCTAACCAAACCTAATCTAAATATTAGCCTTTTTAATTTCCGACAGCAGTAATACAGGTTAGAAATATTCCTTATGGTGAGAACGAAACGTTTAGATTTAAAACCACCAATCATATATTGTTTTAAACTGCACATATGTCACAAGTCATTATATTACCCATTTGGTACATTTTCGTTATTGGACACCACTGATTTCTAGGTAGAGTCTTTGCTTACCTGAAATTTTTTTGTGTGTATTGATTTAATCGGGTAAAATTCTAGAGTCCTATCCCGCCCTTATTTGTGTTTTTTTTCTCTCCAGACCTTCACAGATCCCTTCACATACCTCTAAAACGTAATTATGAAGTGGGGGAGAGATACCCCCAACCAGCCTAAACAACTCCCCCTTGGAACTAAAAAAAAAAAAGTGAATCGCTATAACCTAACCTAACTCTTAGCGAGCACCCCCCCTAAAAAGAAAATACTAACCTAACCTCAATAAAACTTAACCTAACCCTGGTAAAATTTTCAAGTCCTTTCCTGCCTTTAGATCTCGCATGGAGATTATTGGCAAGGGTAGGTTAGGTTATAGTGAGGTTAGGTTAGTACTATTTTGGTAATTGATACTTCCAACCAGGAATTGAATATGAGGTTAGAAGTGCTCTTTTCCCATGTATTTTTATGTATTAAGAAAGATAGTCACATTAAAAATCGTCGGATGTATACAATTACAACTCGTCCATGTATTGTATTAAGCAGCAGTTTTACCATTGTAAAGATTTAACGAGAGATTTTTACAAGAATAAGTAGGCAATTCCCGTACACTATCAATTATATATTTTTAATGTATTTTCAGCCTTATATCATCCCATAAGAGTTTTTACCGGATATATTTTACGTCATCCACATAATCTACTACCCCGATAAAAACTCCTTTCCACTTCCCCGCCCGCATTCCCGACGGGTCCCTAGGATTGTTAGGGAGGAGGTGGATAAATGCAAAATGAGGCATTTTGGACGATTTTTAATGTTACTATCATTCTTAACACATCAAAATGTATAGAAAACGAGCACGCTCCATCTCGTTACTCTTATTTTAACTAACCTAACCGTTTCTGGCTGATATAACATTCAGATATGTAAGTACATTTTTTAGCTTTTTAGTGCTCAATATCGAAATTATACCCACAATTTAGTGTGTCCAGAAATGCATTTATCTAAAGCAGCTACATGTCCAATTTATTTGCCCATTTGTATTCCTGTATACATTCCTGCCTTATGCCTTGATACAGATACCCAAAGGGACAACTGTATCTACAAATCACCGTGTATTATTGGTATACTATTGAAATCCATCAGTATTTTCGCATAGAAATGTTTGGTGGTAATCATATATATCACTTGTTTAGAGGCAACTATGATAGCCACCCCAGTGGGCCAGTAAGGTAAGCTAAGCATTTGATGAATGCCGTTGACAGGATATGAAAGGACCCCACTAAAGGGGTCCTTTAAAAACTTTTCAGTCCTGCGTACCCTGGATCAAGGATATTAGAAAGATATATAATATCCTTGCACGGGATGAACTGCCAAGCATAAACAAATGTGGCGCCACCCTGCAGTGGTCGCTCCGAAACAAAAATCATAATTTGCCCTCTGAATATCACATTTTGGTCCATATCTTTCATCACAAAGTTCATATTACCTTCCATTTACGTTGTTAACATATGAACTTCAACCCTATATACGGTAACGCTGACAATTATTAGAATTTAAAAGTTCCTCTTTTACACTATCCTGTTTTCATACTTTGATGATTGACTTAAGTTTTCCTTTAAATTCTTTACTTAGCGAGCGCTGAGCATAACCTGGAAGATACACTTAACCAGTTTGCTCAGTAAAGTACTCCAGCACAGGAACTAAGTGTAAGTCCTCCTTATACTTAAGTATTTTTTTATTATGTCGGCTCTGGCCCTTGCCGAGTTATTCAATGTGCCGAGCTATGCAATGTCCTCATCTGATATGGGTTTAAAAAAAAAAAAAAAAAATACAGTACTGTAAAAGCATAAAAGCTACACTTACCAGTGAACGGGTAGAATGTGCTGGATTTTATATCAAACTCAGCACAAATAGCATGCATGGACGCACCTGCATCCATCCTTGCCAGCACTTTCACCTTTTCCTGCAGGCTCAGGCTCTTCAAATTCATTCCCTTCCTGCTGGAGACACCCTTGCGTGATGGAGCTGACATCTTGATACATTGATACATTGGTAATTTGCCACCTATTTTACGTGTTTTGGGATTACATCATACAGTACTGTATTTCAAGATGTCAGCTCCATCACGCAAGGGTGTCTCCAGCAGGAAGGGAATGAAATTGAAGAGCCTGAGCCTGCAGGAAAGGGTCAAAAGGACAAAAACATGACTTTATGTGACTGAGGATATGCCGAGTGTAAGCGAAGAGATGCAGTTATAACATCAATATGCCGAGATACATTATTTTTTGCCGACTTTCTGTTTACAAGTTCACACAAGAGGTTGTGAGGGCATGATATGCCGAGTGAAAACCAAGAGATGCAGTTTAGGGGAGGCGGTAGCAGAGTGGTTAGCGTCACCGAGTGGCGTTCTCGAAGACCCGAGTTCGATCCCGAGTGAGACCCATAAATCCACTTGAAATCTTTCTGCACCGTTGAGTGGCCTAAGAACACCCACGTGCCCTTTCCATTAACTCTACCTTCGACTGCGAGTGCATGGGAGGACACAGGGGGGCGGCATGAGCCTCTAATTACAGGCGTCACTACATATAAGAATCCTGCCTGCGCCACCACGGGCGAGGGCAAACCATCACAGCCCTCGAGTGAGCCTCCAGTGCCTACCATCCCACCCCTGGAGCTCACTGCCTACACACGTTATAGGCATAGACAAGTGCTTGTGGGCCCTTCAGACCCATGTATTGATGTTTGTAGTAGTATATGTATATTAGACAACATGTGATTGCAAACTCCAATCGTGTTGTTGCTGTCGTTGGTCACTGGTCAAAGTGCCTCGGGATAGACCACGTTCCGTGTGATTCCAACACACACACACACACTCACACACGCACACAAACGTCCATGAGTCCACTGAGTTTGTGGAATGCGACAAGACGTTACCGCAGAGTTCTTCTTGTAATCTAATACTCATAAAGTGTTTTCAGCCCAAAACCCCCCTTAAAAATTATTCAATCGACATGGGACCAAGTCGCTTACCACCTATGATTTATTTGCGATTTTTTGAGCCTACTCTCATCAAAATTGAATTTACAGTTTCGGCTACCCAAAACAGACAGACAGACAGACACACAGCTAGTATATTCAGACACACAGCTATAGTATATTAGATTAGCTGTAGTTGTACCGCTATTTTCAAACACTTATTTTTTCACTCATCTGGAAAAGCAAAGAAAAGATATTATTATAATTTATCTTCATTTATCGATCACAACAACAACAAAATATTAATATATGAATAAGCCTGAATATAATGTGATGCAAATACAACAACAGTCACTAGTCAGCTTAGAAATATAATTACTAGTAATATATAGACAGGGAGAGAGACAGACAGACAGAGAGACAGACAGAGAGAGAGACAGACAGACAGACAGACAGACAGACAGACAGACAGACAGACAGAGAGATACAGACAGACAGACAGACAGACAGAGAGATACAGACAGACAGACAGAGATATACAGACAGACAGACAGAGAGATACAGACAGACAGACAGAGAGATACAGACAGACAGACAGAGAGATACAGACAGACAGACAGACAGACAGAGATACAGACAGACAGACAGAGATAAAGACAGACAGACAGACACAGAGAGACAGACAGACAGACAGAGAGATACAGACAGAGATATTCAGACAGACAGACAGACAGACAGACAGACAGAGATACAGACAGACATACAGACAGAGATACAGACAGACAGACAGACAGAGAGATACAGACAGACAGAGAGATACAGACAGACAGACAGAGATACAGACAGACAGACAGACAGAGATACAGACAGACAGACAGAGAGATACAGACAGACAGACAGAGAGGCAGACAGAGAGAAAGACAGACAGACAGAGAGACAGACAGACAGCCAGACAGAGAGAGAGAGAGAGAGAGAGACAGACAGACAGAGAGAGACAGACAGACAGAGACAGAGACAGACAGACAGAGAGAGAAAGTCGCAACTCGTGCTCGTGCTCGCGCCTTCACACAGCCACCAAGATGGCCGACCCACAACAAGTGGACGTCGACAATAGTTACAATTCGGACGATGACGACGTAGTTATCATCGAAGACACCACAATACCTAACGAGTGAGTACTATCATACACTCCCACACCTTTATAGCGCGTAGTTAACCTTGTGTCACCTTTAATTAAGGGTCTATTAAGGGTTATGTAAAGACGTGTTTGTAGCTTCATATTGCAGGGTGTTTTGGTGGATTTCTATGGGAATTATCGGTTTTTCCGTGGGATTTTGATTGTTTTGTGGGATTTTGGTGATTTGGAAATTTGTCCGAATTGACTTTGTGACGATTTTTTTCTCCTTGTGTTAGTTTTTTTATTATTATTTTACACTAGGACCAGAAGGGGTGGAGTCAGTTCGTACACAAGTTGTTTCGGTCAATTTCTACGGTAGCGTTTGCCCATACTCTCTCCCTTCCCCCAAACACACACACACACACACACAGATACACACACACACACACAAACACACACACACACACACACACACACACACACACACACACACACACACACAATTGGGAGTGTGGTTTCTGCATAGCTTATTGGATTCTAGGAAACATTCTCTCTGAGCTTCCGTCGCAAATCATTACTTTTGGAGATAATGACATGTTGTTTATAGGGAGGCGAGAGACAAGTGTTTATGTCCGCCACACTCTTCTTCCTCTTGTGACCTGCATCACCTCTGTTCTTCCGTTGCCGCAGACACTCTTAATGCAGATTTGGCTTTAGTTAGGAGGTTAAAGCGTGGGAATAGGTTAGGTTAAGTTAGATTAGCGAGTCTAAAGGTGGGGTTAGGTTAGTTTAATTTTCATATCTCCAATACACTCCTTCCTATTAAAAACATATTATATCTCCATAAGTAGTGATTTGCGACGGAAGTTCACAGAGAAAATGTTTCTTAGAATATATTAAGGTGAACAGAAACCACACTCCCAATTGTGTCGCCAAATATTACGAATGATAGCCTCACTACTACTGTGTCTGTGCCACTGAAGATGATACACAGTAGTTTATATCATGACTGTATAATCTATCCTGTTTCCGCGTTGTTTTATGCTTTGTAGCTGCAAGTATAGACGGTTTACAATTTCACTACTCGTTTTTTTTCGCACGAAGACAACGGCGGGAGGACACTGAGAACATAAACCCTAGCGGGCGATCTTAGTGTGGGGTTCACCACTCGGGTGATTTTTTTGTAATGTGTTCATTTATGGGCCCTACTATGCCCACAGAGGAAAAACAAAAAATGACACGACCCCTCCAGAAGCCCCTTCTAACTTTCCTGAAATCAGGGATGTAAAATTTTAAAAGTTTTAACGCCACCACCCTGTACTCAAAAAGAAACCTTGCCCCGGGCGACTTAAGTGTTTTTCTCCCGTATTAGATTCGTACACCAAAATTTTGTTTGGGAAGTCTATAGGAAACCCAATATTTTCTTTTCCCGTCACTCAGCTCGGGAGTTAACTTGACTACAAAGGGTTTACAAAAACGCAAAAAGGCTATGTACGAAAAACTCAAAATCAGGGGACGAACAACTAAAAACCTGCGTCAAAACAACTTGTGTACGAAACTCCCTGAAACCCTTTTTTTTTTTGGAAATTATTTTTACCGAGGACAAAAATTCCCCGATAAAATTTACGTTTTGGACGACCACCGTATTGGGGGCCGTAAAAAACTTTTTTAAATCGCTGAAACCCCCCATTTTAAATAGTTACTTTTCTACTGCAGGGATTTCGGGAAATTAAAAAAGGGCTACGGGAGATCTGTGTCTTTTATGTCTTCATCTTTGTCATAGTAGGGCTTTTAAATAAACACATTACAAAAAATCACCAAGGGGCTTTTTCCCTTTTCCCCCCAAAATTTTCAAATGGTTTGGGGAGGGAACGGGCCCTCGTCTTTTTTTCAAATGGTTTTTTATGGTTTTCCCAAACTAGGGTTTTATGGGGATTTCGTACCAATTTTTTTCGTCACTGTTATGATTTTTTTTCGTACATACCTTTTTGTCTTTTTGGGGGTAACTATAGTAAAGTTCAACTCTGACTGAGTGTACGAAGCGACAAAGGGTTTTTCCTATAACACGAAAAAAAACCCTTTTTGGTGAAACGAATCTACTAGTGTACGAAAAAACTTGTGTACGAACTGATTTGTTGGTAGGGGGTAGTACGGGAGTATTAATAGTATTAGTAGTATTTTATAAAATTTGGTTATATGAGAGGGGAAAAGAGATTTATACTTTATTTTTTCATTAGAAATTTTTTTTTACTTTGTTTATATATTTTTTCCCTCTTGTTTAAATTTTCATTTATTTTCTTTTTTTCGGGTTTTTCCCTTTTTTATTCATTTCCTTCCTTCCTTCCCCCTTTCCCTTTCCCTTTCCACCCTTTCCTCTATCTTTTCTATTTTTTCTTTTGCTCCAGCAAGAAATCTCTTCCCGGGTGGGGAAACCCCTCTTCTCGGGATGATTGAACACAAGCAAAATTTGGGGGCAAGCAAATTTTTTGTTCTCTTCCCCAAAGATAAATTTACTTGCTCCCCCGAAAAAAAACCCCCTTTTACCCCCTATACCTGCGGGGCTAAAACCCTTTCCTAACAAGCTATTAAAAAAACTTGTTTTTCCTTAAAAGGAACTAGGGGGCTTTTAAAGGTTTCCCACGGCCTCTTTTTTTCTTCCTTTTTTTCTTATTTTTTTATGTTTACTCATGGCAACTCAAACGTCTCTGATACTCGGGGCCTTTCCCCCCCACTCATAGCTTTTGGGCCCACTTGAGAGTATCTCAAAAAAATTTCCCTTTGCCACTCAGAGAACTCAAAAAAAAGTGTTCAAGTGGCAAAGGAAGTAGCAAAGTTCTTGAAAAAACCCACCCCTGTTTCAAAAACAAACAACAGACGTTTTTGCACTAAAGTGTTTTTTCATTTTCAACGAAATTTTTTCAGAAATATTTTTTCTATTTTTTTAAAATTACAAATTTTTTTTAAAATTAAAAATGTGAGGGTCCGGGGAAAATTTACCCCTTAGGGAAGGGTTGTCTGGAGGGAAGGGGTCACTTGTTGTATCCCATGGCAGGGTTTGGGACCTTTTTCCCCCCCCCCACTCTCTTTTCCCTTTAGGTGTAGGTATTTTTTTTTAAATAGAAAGTATTTACTGTATATTTTTTGTTTTTACTTAGGGCATTTGTATTTTAACACTTTCCCCGAGAAAAATTTAAATTAAAATAGAAAAAATATTCATGTTTCATATTCTGCCCTTTTGCCTGTTTATTAAAGAAAGAGAGAGAAGAGAGAAGAGAAAAGAAAAGAGAGAGAGAGGCCCCCCCTTTCTCTCCAATCCCCCTTATCTGCCCCTTCCCATTATTGGTTGGGGGCCTAAATGTGAAAGGGTTTTAGCTACACCTGCCTGCTTGAGGTCACTAGCCACTCACCAAACTCCACTCCTCCCCCCTTTTTAGAGTTGGGGGCGTGAGGCTCCTGTGTTGGCCTTACTCCTTGGCTGAAAAACACTGGCTAGGGGGTTAGCGGGGGGTTTAAGGGCGGGAAAAACACCCTTCAAGGAACACTTCCCCTGCTTTTTGCTGACGGCCCACCAATTTTTTACAGGTGCGGGGGTGATGAGCCCCGGCCCGGCGCCCACCCCGGGAAATCCCCCCGGGCCCTTCCCTTGTATTGGGGAACGCGGGGGTTTCATCCCCGGGGCCTCCACCGGGGTTTCCTGCGGCCCGGCGGGCGCTTTCCCACCACAGGGGTGCTGGCACAAGTTTTTCTAAAATTTTGGGGGCTTGAGGACCTACCTTGTGATGATTGTGGCAAAGGTGCTCCAGAAAGGCTGGCATTAATGAACACACCCTCACCCATACACGCAAGACGGGGCTGAAGTGGGGACCCTGTGGCAGTTGTTTCACTGGGAAGGAATCCCTTATTAGGAGGCACATGCTCACCCACACGGGTTTAGAAAAAACTTTGAGGGGCCAAAGTTTAGGAAAACCTTTAGCCGAAATAGCAGTTTTAAACCACACACGTGCTCACCCACATTTTTGGTGAGGAAACTTTGAGTGTCAAAAGTGTAGGAAAATATTTACCTGCAAGAGAAATCTTAACACACACATTCCCCAACCCACACTGGTGGGAAAAACCTTTGAGGGTCGGGATTGTGGAAAACATTTCCCCAAAAAGGCCTTTTAACAAACCCACATGCTCACCCCCCACTGGTGAGAGAAACTTTGAGTGCCAGGAGTGTAGGAAACATTTACCCGAAAGGCATTTTTAAAACACCACGTGCTCACCCACACGGGTGAGAGAAACTTTGATTGCAGGAGTGTGGAAAACTTTTTACCTCAAGAGCAATTTTAACACAAACTGCTCACCCCAACTGGTGAAAAAAACCCTTTGATTTGCAGGAGTGTAGGAAAATTTCCCCCCCACAAAGGCCATCTTAACAAACAAAAATGTCCCCCAAACTGGTGGAAAAACTTTGAGTGTCGGAGTGTAGGAAAACATTTCCCAAAAGAGCAATTTTTAACAAAAACCTGCTCACCCAACCCCTGGGAGAGGAAAATACAATTTTGTATTTTCGGCCCAAATGTTTTCCTAGCAAGGGTCGGGGTGCCCAGGGAATCCCCACACCTGGGGAGGGGGGTGGCTGTGTTGGGTTGTGCTTGTGATGGTGGGAGGGGCTTGCCAGGCAAATACAACCCACTTGTGATTTTTTTAAAAATATCCAAAAAAGCCACTTCATGAATAAATTTTGGGTTTATGTTTTATTTCACAGATTCCCGACGGAAAAAAAGAAAAAAAGAGTGGGGAAAAAGGTTTTAATAAGAAATGTTCAGGAGGTTCTAAATAAAAGGGTTAAAAAATAATAAAAGGTTCCAAAAATGCTCGGGCCAAAGAACCGACTTAGAAGAAAAATACAGTATTATTTCACTCTTCCTCCCCCTCTTCTTCTTCATTGGCAATTTCTCCTCCTCTTCTTCCAGAAAAATAAATTTTTAGTAATGAAAGAAAATTAAAAAAAAAATTTTTTCCCCATTTTTGAAATTTTTTGTTTTATATTTTTGCCACTACAGGTTTTTTTATATTTTTTTATGCTTTTTAAAAGAAAAAAAAGTTTAAGAAAGTAAGGAGAAAGGAGAGGAAAAATAAGGGGGATTTAAAAAGACCAAAATAAACAAAGTAGTACCCCGGGTTATCTGTGGGGTTTTCCCCCCGCCGTAGGGTCCACTCCCCTTTTCCTCTGTTCCATGTGTCCTGCCTACCTGCCAAACCTTTAAGAAACCCCCCCCCTTTTACCCCCAAAAACCCCCCTTTTAAAAAAAACCCCCCCCCCCCTTACTTACCCTTCCCACCCTTCCCCCCCTTAAGGGAAGCAAAAGGGAACCCCCCCCCCCAAATTTTATTGAAAAATTTACTTTTTCGGAAAACGGATTATCCCTTTTAAACCGGGAAAACAAATTCCCCCAAAAATTGTCGGGTTAATTAGCCAGGGAAAAAATTTTAATTTCTTCCCCAAAAAGTGTGTAAATTTTAAAATGAAAAAAGTAAATAATAGAATAAGAAAAACTAATTTTGGGAGATTGGAGAAAAACCTTAATTTCCCCTGTTTTTTTATTTTTCTGTATTGTGTTTTCTGTTTTAAATTTTAATTTAAATTTTCTTCCAAAAAATTTCATTTTTTTTATTTTACTTCCCCAACAAACCCCCCCCTTTTTTTCCCTTTTTTCACTTTCTTTTTTCCTACTTTTTTCACTATTTTTTTTCCTATCTTTTTATTCCTTTTTTTATCTCACTATCTTTTTATTTTACTATTTTTTATCCACTTTTTTCCCTAACTTTTTTTTCCCATTTTTTTTCTGGGGTTATTTTTTTCTCATATTTTTTTTCCCCAATATTTTTTTATTGTTGGGTGGAGTTTTATGGGGGGGTTTTGGCTGGGGTGATGTGTGATGTGGTGTGGCTGGGAGTGAATTTTTTGGTGGATGTTGGGGGGGTTTTGGGGTGGCAGTGAGTTGATTTGTGGCTGGGATGATATGGGTGGTGTGGGGTGGCAGTGTGTGTGAAATTTGGTTTTGGGTGGGGATGATATGGGTGGTGTGGGTGGCAAGGGGAGGGGGGGTGGGTGGTGTGGTTGGGGGGGGATTTTGATTTTTGTGGGTGGGATGATTGGGGGGTGTGGCTGGGAGTGATTGTGAAATTTTGGGGGGTGGGATTTATATGGGTTGGGGTGGCTGGCCCTGATTGTTGGGGTGGGCTGGGGTTTATATGGGTGGTGTGGCGGGGGTTTATGTGTTATTTTGGGGTTTTGGGTGGGTTTATTTTGGGGGGTGGGGCTGGGAGTGGGTGTGGGGATGTGGTTTTGGGTGGGAAATGATAGGGGGGTTTTGGCTGGCAAATGTTTGGGTGGTGTGGCTGGCAGTGATTTTGGGTTTGGGGTGGCCTTTGGGGAAGGGGATGGGTGTGGCTGGGGGGGGGGAAAATTTTGGGGGGTGGCTGGCATTTATGTTTGATGTGGTTGGCTGGGAGTGATATGGGTTGGGGTGGTTTGGGAGTGAAAGTGTGATGTGGTGTGGGGTGGAGTGATTTTGGGGGGGTTTTGGCTGGCAGGTGGGGTGGGTGTGTCTGGGAGGTATTTGGGGGGTGGGCTTTGGGAGTGTGTGTGTGGTGGGTGTGGCTGGGAGTGATATGGGTGGTGTGGTGGCAGTGATGTGTGATTGGGGTGGCTGGGGGGTGATATGGGTGGGGTGGCTGGCAGTTTATGTGTTGGGTGGTTTGCTGGGAGTGATATGGGTGGGGTGGCCCGGCAGTGAATGTGGATTTGGTGGGGGCTTTGGGAGTGATATTGGGGGGTGTGGCGGCATTTAAGTGGGTGTGGGGTGGCTGGGAGTGATATGGGTGGGTTGGGGTGGCAGTGATGTGGGGAGTGGTATGGGTGGGAGTGATATGGGTGGGGTTTTGGGTGGCATGAGTGTGATGTGGTTGGCTGGGAGTGATATGGGTGGTGTGGGTGGGAGTGAAGTGTGTGGGGTTTTTTTGGTGGCGGGGGATATGGGTTTTTTGGGGTGGCTTTTGGCCCCGTGATTTTGAAAAATTTATTAGTTATAAAATTTTTTTGTCCCGGGGAAGGAAAAAAAATTATGTGTATTTGGGGGTGTTTTTAAATTTTTCTTTTGGCATATTGTGACCGGGTATTTTTGTGGTTTTGTTTCCATTGGGTTTTTTTTGTTTTGGGGTTTTTGAAAAAGGGTATATTTTTTTATTTTATTTTAAAATTTAAGCAAAAACCAAATTTAAAAATGAGGGAATTTTCTTTGTTTTCAATTAGCCGGACTAAATTAAATTTTTTTTTTCCATAAAGTTTTTTGGGTTTTTTTTTAAAAGGAGAAAAAATTTTTTATTGTAATGGGAAGAACCCGGAATAAAATAACCAAAAACCAAAATTAAAGAAGTTTCAATAATAAATAGTAGACTTTTTAAAAATGTAACATAGGTAAATGCACGAAGTTTATAAATGGATGTATTAACAGAAACCCATTTCTTACCAAACTCATTTTTGTTTGGGGCTAACATAACAAATCATAAGACCATGTTGTCATTAGGAATTGTGTGTTAGGAATTAGAGAGAGACAGACACAGAAAGAAAAAAGACAGACAGACAGATAGACACAAAGAAAAAGACAGAAATAGCCAGACAGACAGACAGAGAGAGAGAGAGAGACAGACAGACAGACAGACAGAGAGAGAGAGAGAGAGAGAGACAGACAGACAGACAGAGAGAGAAAGACAGACACAGAAAGAAAAAGAAATAGACAGAGACACACACAAAGAAAAAGACAGACAGAGTGAGAGAGAGAGAGAGAGAGAGAGAGAGAGAGAGAGACAGACAGACAGACAGATCGAGAGAGAGAGAGAGACAGACAGACAGACAGATCGAGAGAGAGACAGACAGACAGACAGACAGACAGAGACAGACATACAGACGGATCGACAGACATACAGACGGATCGACAGACAGAGAGAGAGAGACAGACAGACAGAGACAGAGACAGACAGACAGAGACAGAGACAGACAGACAGAGAGAGAAAGTCGCAACTCGTGCACGTGCTCGCGCCTTCCCACAGCCACCAAGATGGCCGACCCACAACAAATGGACGTCGACAATAGTTACAATTCGGACTTCGACGACGTAGTTATCATCGAAGACACCACAATACCTAACGAGTGAGTACTATCATGCACTCCCACACCTTTATAGCGCGTAGTTAACCTTGTGTCACCTTTAATTAAGGGTCTATTAAGGGTTATGTAAAGACGTGTTTGTAGCTCCATATTTCAGGGTATTTTGGTGAGTTTCTGTGGGAATTATTAGGTTTTTTTGTGGGATTTTGATTGTTTTGTGGGATTTTGGTGATGGGTGTGGAAGGAAATTGTCCGAATTGACTTTTTGTGACGTTCAGGACGCGAATTTTTTTCTTTGTGTTAATTTATTTGGTAAATATCCAGATGAAAACCGAACTCACTTTGGTGGACGAAACAATTTTTTCTTGTGTGTTTTTGTGTTTTGAATGAATATGCTAACCGTTTCTGTCGTCCACCCAGGTAGCAATAGTGGTAGTAGTAGTAGTAATAATAATAGTAGTGGTAGTAGTAGTAGTAGTAGTACCACCGTAGATAAGTCAAGTCGCCACCACCTGCACTAATGTCACCAGCCGCCAAATATTACGATTGATGGCATCACTACTGCTGTGTTTGTGCCACTGAAGATAATACACAATAGTTTATATCATGACTGTATAATCTACTCTGTTTCAGCGTTGTTTTATGCCTTGTATCTGCAAGTATAGACGGTTTACAATTTCGCTACGCGTTTTTTTTTTTCGGGCGACGACGACCGCGGTACGACACTCAGTAAATAAACACTAGATGGCGACTCTACTGTTGGTAGACACTTTGTAGATATTTTTGTAATTTGTTCATTTATAGCCCTACTGTGACACAGATGAAGACACAAAATGACACAGACTCTCCAGATAGCCCCTTCTAACTGTCCTGAAATCATGGATGTAGAAATGTAAGTATTAACGCCACCACACCTCTGTAAACAGAAAAAAAAAGTTGTCCTGGCGACTTTACTGTTATCTACGGTAACCGTTTCGGTCGCAAATATTATTATTATATTTTTTGTTGTTGCAAAAATGACAAAAAGAAAAAAAAGAAAATTGAACCTGCACCTAACCTAACCTTTACCTAACCCACCTTGGTAATAATGGACGAGAGTTTCACGGTCTTTTTCAGAGACACCGACTAGTTTTTCCTGGCCTAAAATAGGTGCTTGTTCTAATGGAGATAGTTTTATTTTGTGCAAAACCATCGTAAAAAAAAAAAAAAAAAAAAAAAAAAAAAAAAAAAAAAAAAAAAAAATTCCATCAGAAAAAGCACTGAAACTTGTCCGGGAAAAATTTGTCAGGGTCTTATAGGCTTTAATGAAACATAACCTAACCTTATAGGTTTTAATGAAACCTAACCTAACTTTAACCACAAAGTATACCTAACCTAACCTTAACACTCTTACCTGCTTGGTGTCTTGGTGACTGTGGCAGACCCAGCTCTGAGCACCCAGCTCTTAATGTCTTTCCAGAGACGTTCAATATTGTTGGTGTGGACCCGCGTCACTGGATCCACAAAGCTCTTAGAGTGGTTCACGACTCTGGGTGTATATCCCAGGTCGCTGAGGCCACTATAGGCTTTCCAAGAGTCACTGATGATACGGACCTGTCACTGAACATCCTCCACACTCCATGTCAAAAAGCCAACTGACTTTTAAAGGCTGATACAAATTTAGGAGCTTTATTTTAATTAAGAGCCTATGATTGGCCGCTCAAAAATTATAATAGCCTTTGATTGGCTATTATATTAGTGTGCCTGATTGGCTGACCCAATATAACTGGTCTGTATTCTGGGACTGAGAGTGCTGTGAAGTGTGGGGCAGGTGTATCCAGCTTCTTTCCTGTGAATACAGGAGTGAGGCAAGGGTGCGTCCTTGCCCCATCACTTTTCAACGCTTGTATGGACTGGGTATTGGACAAGGTTGTAGATCAAAGTGATTGTGGAGCATCCGTCGGCAACATCAAGATCACTGATCTTGTTTTCGCCGATGATGCAGTAATCTTTGCTGAGTCGCTGGAGGTCCTGGTGATGGCTCTCGAGGCGCTGCACGAGGAGGCTAAGCCTTTGGGACTTGAGGTCTCCTGGCTTAGACCAAAGTCCAGGTGTTTGGAGACTTACTAGATGAAGCAGTACAGTCTGTTCATGCATGTGGCGAGGACATTGAGATCTTGGAAAGTTTTACATACCTTGGTAGCGCAGTCCATAATGACGGCGGGTCACGTCAAGAAGTCTTACGGGGGATTGGCATAGCCCACGGTGTTATGGACTCGCTCAGCGGGAGTATTTGGCATTGTAGGTACCTGTGCAGGAGGACAAAGATCCGGATCTTCAAGTCGCTTTTGATCCCTGTCTTACTCTATGGTTGTGAGACATGGACACTAAATAGTGACTTGAAGAGACGAATCAATGCCTTTGGTAATAAGTGTCTTCGCAGAATTATGGGGTATCGCTGGGATGATTACGTGTCAAATCAGCGATTGCACCGTGAGACTGAATCGAGGCCTATTACCTGCATAGTCCGTCAGCGCCAACTTCGGCTATATGGGCATGTGGCACGCTACCCTGAAACCGATCCTTCCCATTGGGTTGTATCTGTAAGAGACAATCCGGCGTGGAGGAGGCCAAGGGGGCGCCCACAAGGCTCGTGGCTGGGCAAGTTGATGTTCTTGTCGAGAGCTGCTTGGTATGGGAAAGGAGCCTGCATGGGAACTCGCGCGTGGTGACCCCCGGGAGTGGCGTCGTAGGGTGGCGAGGCGACGCGCCCCCCAGCGTATGCCCCTAATGATTGATTGATTGATTTGCTGATGGAAAAAAATGCGCGCTTGTCATTGGCTAATTGTAGCTGCTATGATTGGCTACCCTCGCTAGGTGTGAATTCCCTGATCCACCAGAAATATCCTAGGTCGCATGCCTCCGTGGGTCAGTGTCGAAATAGAGTTTGATGGAGGAGGGTGTGTCTGTCTGCGCTATAGACAACAAAAGGATAATTTCAATATATACATCATTTTTGTATATTGAGCGCAAGTAGAGTAGTAGTGTACAGTATACTGAGCAAAAAAAATTACAGAAAACGTGAGTAATAAGGTCTGTAGCGAACGTGAAACTCTCGTCCATTACAACCCTAACGGTACCTTTACCTAACTTTAAAAAACAAAACAAAAACAACCTAACCTTTACCTAACTAAAATAAAAAAAAACATATCTACCTAACCTTTGGTATTATTTTACGATAGCACCAAACTTCCCTACACAATTGGGAGCATGGTTTTTGTTTACCTTATTGTATTCTAAGAGACATTTTCTCATTTAGCTTTCCGTCGCAAATCAATAGTTTCGGAGATATAGAACATTTTAGGTGGGGGGAGGAATACGTCTCCTTGTTTACAAAATGCCTCCCTCTTCCTCTTCTTGTGACTTGTATCTCTTTTGTTTCGGAGTAAGTTTTCCGTGCGCATCCGTGGCTAGGAAGTTAATCTCGGGGTTTGGTATTTTATTAAACTTTTATTATTGGACCCAGTTAGGAGGTTACAGGTTTGGTAAGGTAAGGTTAGGTTCAGGTTAGGTAAGGTTAGGTTCAGGTTAGGTAAGGATAGGTTAAGTTAAGTTAGGTTAGGTAAGGTTCAAGTTAGGTTAGTTTTAAGGTGCGTCCAAACTAGGCATTACGATGCACATTATGTGATGCGGGAAGTGATGCAGAACGGGTGTGTGTCCACACTAGGCATTACTTCCCGCAGCACATGATGCGTGGCGGAGTTTACTGTTGAATCATCATAACATTGGCTGACTTGTACCAGAGAGAGCCAGATAATGATAATATAAGCCTCTCATACAAAGAAAGATCCTGTAATAATAATTATGATCCTTAAATAGTAAGAGAAATCCGTGCAACTATAGCATGCATTCTACCGGGACATTTGCACTATAGCGTGTGGTCTACCGGGACATTTGCACTATAGCGTGCGGTCTACCGGGACATTTGCACTATAGCGTGCGGTCTACCGGGACATTTGCACTATAGCGTGCGGTCTACCGGGACATTTGCACTATAGCGTGCGGTCTACCGGGACATTTGCACTATAGCGTGTGGTCTACCGGGACATTTGCACTATAGCGTGTGGTCTACCGGGACATTTGCACTGATAGCGTGTGGTCTACCGGGACATTTGCACTATAGCGTGCGGTCTACCGGGACATTTGCACTATAGCGTGTGGTCTATCGGGACATTTGCACTATAGCGTGCGGTCTACCGGGACATTTGCACTATAGCGTGTGGTCTACCGGGACATTTACACTATAGCGTGCGGTCCTACCGGGACTTTGCACTATAGCGTGCGGTCTACCGGGACATTTGCACTATAGCGTGCGGTCTACCGGGACATTTGTACTATAGCGTTTGGTCTACCGGGACTTTGCACTATAGCGTGCGGTCTACCGGGACATTTGCACTATAGCGTGCGGTCTACCGGACATTTACACCATAGCGTGCGGTCTACCGGGACATTAGCACTATAGCGTGTGGTCTACAGGGACATTTGCACTATAGCGTGCGTCTACCGGGACATTTGCACTATAGCGTGCGGTCTACCGGGACATTTGCACTATAGCGTGCGGTCTACCGGGACATTTGCACTATAGCGTGCGGTCTACCGGGACATTTGCACTATAGCGTGCGGTCTACCGGGACATTTGCACTATAGCGTGCGGTCTACCGGGACATTTGCACTATAGCATGCGGTCTACCGGGACATTTGCACTATAGCATGCGGTCTACCGGGACATTTGCACTATAGCTTGCGGTCTACCGGGACATTTGCACTATAGCATGCGTCACCGGACATTTGCACTATAGCATGCGGTCTACCGGGACATTTGCACTATAGCATGCGGTCTACCGGGACATTTGCACCATAGCGTGCGGTCTACCGGGACATTTGCACTATAGCGTGCGGTCTACTGGGACATTTGCACTATAGCATGCGGTCTACCGGGACATTTGCACTATAGCATGCGGTCTACCGGGACATTTGCACTATAGCGTGCGGTCTACCGGGACATTTGCACTATAGCATGCGGTCTACCGGGACATTTGCACTATAGCGTGTGGTCTACATTTCTTACTCGCTACTTACACTCTACACTCTTACACTTCAGGCTGCAACTTACTATTGCTATATGATATTGTCTATTATACAGTAGAGTATTATAGAAAAAATAAAACATTAGGAAGTGATTTATCAAGCACAGGCCGATATTCCCCACCCCGGTCACTTTTTTGTTCTTGCCTAACACTACCACACCGATGACAAGGCTCTGCTCCTTGTGGTGGGTCCAGAAGATTGCTGCCACGTAAAATCTTAACCGCTGTTTCTTCTGTCAAGATGACACTTCTGTAGAATTCTTTCAACAGCATTGTAGAGGGTTAAGTGTGTCAGACTGATGTTTTCGGCTTGAATTTTCGGAGGATACTGAGACATTACTTCGTTGATTCCTATTTTATAAGGTTGAGTAGGGTCCCGGTACTCAGGTCAGGGAAGGTCATGTCAGGTCAGGTGTGGACTTGTTAGAATGCACATTAAAGCTATGGGGTAGTCAGGTCAGGTCAGGTCAGGTGGGATCTTTGTAGACCGCACGTTAGGGGAGCTTAGACTGCAGGCCCGATGTAGACCGCACGCTATAGTAGCACTGAGAAATCCTTGTAAATAACAGTAATAAGCTTTTGATAGTAAAGAAATGGCAGGCACGACAGCTGACGATATGATGCACGCATTACGTTGCAAAAATGCCCCGCGCTAGATTTGCCTCCCGCAATACTTCTCCGCATCACTCAACACGAAAATTGAGTTCCCGCATCATAATGTGCATTATAATGGCAACGTAATGCCTGGTGTGGACGCACCTTTACAAGAAAAAAATGTGGACTTTAAATCTCTCAATACATGAACATTTTTCTCTATACTTTTGACCAGTGTATCTTTCTCTTTCTTTTTCTGTATGTTGGGTTTGAAAGATTGAAAGGTTTGAAAGGTTTATTATACTCCAGCAACCCCGAGACGAGGTATACAGAGTAATCACTAAACAAAAATAGACACCACTTAAACCTAAACTCAAACATATATCATATATCTATTCCTACTACCTTATATTTTCAAAACACTTCAAAATACAACAAACAAACTTGGCTAAATTGTACATAGTACGCGTATTTGTAGTGTCAAACAACTGTTGCATTTTCAGAACATTTGGGTTATCATGATAATATTTCTTGAGGTATAATCTCCTCTTCTCCTCAAAGTGCTTACACATAAATAAATAATGAAATTCATCACCAATCTCATTTGCAGTACATATAACACAACCTTTCATCTATACTAACATTATTGTACCTTCCAACTACAATTGGTAATTTGCTGTTTCCACATTTAAATTTACATATATTAATAGCATACTGTTTAGGCAATTTCAATAAGTAGTTCTTGAGTTCTGTACACGTAGTCATTAGTCTGTAGTTAACACACGCCAAATTGTTCTCCACTTCTTCACACCATTTTTGTTTATACATATCACTCGACCGCAACTTAAACGCTTCCTTAAGCCACAGCTCTTTAATAAATGCAGCCTGACTAAATATGTCTGACATTCCGTGGCTATTTAGGATATCTATTACCTTAGTTAGCCAGGGTGATTTATAGTGTTGCATTTCATGTAATCTTTTTATGAAAAAATATAATGCATTTGAAATTTTACCTCGACCATTGGCAATACCATGCCAAAAGTTAACCCTTCTGTTACCTATAACCGCCTCTAAGCTCTTACATCCCAGATCACCAAAATCATACAGGTTGATGTGGACCTACTAAGCTTAAGTAGTCTTTTGTAAAACTTATTACGTGCAGTGTTTAGCTGTTGAATATTACCACAGCCCCATACTTCACAACCCTACAGCATCACAGGCATTACAAGTGTGTCATACAGATCAAGGCATAGATCCAAAGGTAGATTAAGTTTATTAATTTTTCCTAATAACCAATATGTAGCCCTCTTTGCATTTATGACTTGCTTAGCTTTGGCTTTATGAAACAGTCCATTGAAGTTGAACTTTACTCCTAGATACACGTAGTCGTCAACAACATCAATATAATTTTCACCAAACTTAAAATGTACATATTTCCTAACTTTACCTTTAGAAAATACAATTACCTTAGTTTTATTTACATTTAATTGCAGCGACCACATATTGCAGTAATCATAAACTGCATCCAAAGTACACAAAAGGGTAATATATATATATATATATATATATATATATATATATATATATATATATATATATATATATATATATATATATATATATATATATATATATAATATTATAATATATTATATATATATATATATATATATATATATATATATATATATATATATATATAATATATATATAATATATATATATATATATATATATATATATATATATATATAATCTTTTAATTAAATGATAAGTACGATAGCTGCGAGTCCACCACGACTACATCGCACGCTGATTGGCTGACACACGGTAAACAGAAGCGCCGGCCGCCGTCCGTTACCATGACAACCACACCACCACAACCTCTACCATAATTATATAGCTATAATATAAAGATAGAGCATAAGAACATGATAAATAAGGAAGCTACAAGAGGCTGGGAGACCTACACGTGGTAGTTCCTGTTACTTAACACTACCTACATCCACCTTTCATCCCCATCCATGAAATTATCCATATTAATATTATATCACCACCACAACACACTACCACCCACCACCACCACAACACACTACCACCCACTGCACTACCACCACCACTCGTGTGGTCTAAACTAAACTCTAACTACACCCTCCACCCCATGGAGGTAGTATGAGCTCCACCCCGTCTCGTCGTCTAGGTGTCTACATCAGGCAGGTTATAAGAAAGGAGGCGGGAGGTGACTCGCCATCCAGACTGGCTATGTTAGCAACCACAATGAGTCGACGCGTAAAATCTCAATGTTTTGAGTCAATCCAAAGACATTCAATATCGTTGTTGAAAGTGTTTGGTCTCCCCGCATTGGGGCGGGGCGGGCGGCTTCACCCGATAACAAGGAATGCGCGGCATGCCGCCTCCTATTATAACCTCCATGGGCTACATCTATTTCCCAGCTTTCTTCGTTTTGGTTCGGTCTTAGCTGAAGGAAATATTACCCAGCCTTCAACTTAGCCATACATGGATGTTTTTCTACTTCTTTTCTTGAATCAGAGCTGCAGTCTGCCACAGCACACACAAACAATCATCGTACTCGTATTGTTGACGGCATGCCCTCACAGCTTAAAATGATAATCGTGCGCCTGGCAGCGTGACAGGCTGCTGCTTAAGGATGCCACCATGTCATAATGTATGCCATTATGTCAATAGTTACAGACACTGACATGTGTTTTCCTTTCATGAGTTGGCTCAATATAGTGTCTTGGTGCATGCATTGGCATTTCTGTAAGAACTGACTGCTTTAACATGTGTAACTATATTGGTATTTGTTTTAAAAGTCCTTCTAAATTTTGTAGTTTTCACTCAACGTTGAAATTCTTTTATTAATATTAGACTATGCATATCATGATATACAGTAAACCCTTCATGCTTGCGGGTTTCAGGCTCGCGGGTTTTCAACCCTCGGGATAAATAATAATAAATACAGGTAATTAAATATAATTTTAAAATACGAAAAGTAAGGAGTTTGAATGGCGCGCGCTAAAATGTTTGTGCGTACAGCCGCGTGAGGGCCGCCACTACCGCCACTCTGCCAGTTCCCGCCAGTAGAACAAAATCCAGCTTGTGTTTACCCGCTCTCGTCGGTACAGTGCAGTGCTATTAATTTTGTATATCTCGTCAACACGGCCAACAAACGTAAATCTGGTGAGCCTCAATCAGCGGGAAAGGACCAAAGAAGACCAAAAGGGACATGAAAGTGATGACTTTAGAGGAGAAGGGTGAATTAATCAAGAAATAAAGGGTGGCATGTCCTACGCTGCCTGTGGCCGCCACTATGGGGTAAATGAATCGACGGCGAGGTACATTTATAAGAAGGAAAAAGAAATTAGTGCTTCCCTAGCCTCCTCTATACCCCATGCTGCAAAACGTGTGCATTACATTAAAGATGTAATCTTGTTCAAGACTGAAAAAGCCCTAAACATTTGGATCGAAGACATGAACAGGCGCCGCATTCCAATAAGTGGCGATTTCATAAGGGGAAAGGCCAAAGTTCTTTATGAAACTTTCAGGAAGAATAACAGTGACAGCAATGGTGCAAGTGGTGACAATACTGGTGCAAGTGGTAATGATGGTGCAAGTGGTGATAATGATGGTGCAAGTGGTGCTCGTCCAAAGATGCATGCATTTTCGGCCAGTAAGGGGTGGTTCGAAAATTTTAAGAAAAGATATTCCCTCAATAATGTCAGCATAACTGGAGAAAGTGCCTCTGCCGACCATGTTGCAGCCAAGGCACACCCTGCTGAATTTGCCAAAATAATTGAGGAGAAAGGCTATCTACCAGAACAAGTTTTTAATGCAGACGAAACTGGGCTGTGGTGGAAGAAGATGCCAACCAGAACATACATTGCCAGAGAAGAAAAAAGTGCCACAGGCTTCAAAGTGTCCAAAGAGAGTGACTGTCTTACTTTGTGGGAATTCTGCAGGAAACATGATCAAACCTCTCCTCCTCCACACATCCAAGAAGCCCAGAGCACTTGCTCGCCAGAACATGAACCTGCTGCCAGTCTACTATCAAGCAAACAAAAAAACATGGATGACTAAAGAATTATTCATGGACTGGTTTAAGAACTGTTTTATTCCTGAAGTACGAAAATACCTGGAGAAGTTGAGCATCAATTTTAAAGTTCTCCTTGTGTTGGACAACTGCCCGGGCCACCCTGATGATTTGAATGAAATTGACCCAAATGTTCAGGCAGTTTTTCTTCCTAAGAACACAACATCCCTCATTCAACCTATGGACCAAGGTGTGATTGCGGTCTTTAAGTCTAAATATTCGACACGCACCTTCAGCATGATGAGGACCGCTATGGACAGTGGGGAGGAGGAGAGCATGAGAGAAATGTGGAGGAAACATAACATTGCTGGGTGCATTGAGTTTATTAAAGAGGCTCATGATGAATTGTCCCAACACTGTGAATTCGTGCTGGGAAAGTGTGTGGCCTGCAGCAGTCAAAGACTTCAAAGGCTTCCCTACTACTGAACCTGATGTGAAAAAAATGGTGTTGTTAGCCAAAGCAATCGGTGGTGAAGGCTTTAAGGATATGACTGCAGCGGAAATAGAATCAGAACTGCTAGGCGATTCTGGTGAAGGGCTGACGAAAGAAGATTTACAAGAAATCATCAGAGTGCAGGAAGAAGAGGAAACTGAAGTGACAGACAACACACAGGACGAACCGCAGCCTTTCCATCTCAAATTTCTCTACAAACAACTGAGAAACATCCAAGATCTGACAAATAGGTTCGTGGAGCGTGACCCATCTATGGAACGTGCTCTAATCGTAAAAAGACAAATGGAAGCTGCCATCAAACCCTACATAGAACTAAAGAACCAGCTTAGGCAGCAACAAGCACAGAGCAAGATAACCATGTTCTTTAATAAACTGACACGCCCAGCTGATCAACCAAAACTGCCTCACCCAGCCTCCACTACGTCCTCTGACATAGAGGAACTCGATGACCCTTCCCCCCTCTCCCCTGGTGCCAACGTGGATGAGGACGACTCACAATAAATATCGCACATCTATCATAATTCATCATACTTTAAACTCCATTTTCATTAATTAATCTTCAGGAAGATGAATTCATGAAAAGTAAAGTTTTTAGTTCTACAGTAAAAACATTAACTTTAAATTTTCCATTACTAGAATGGTGTTCTTTATTTGTTTTTTTTAACTACATTACTTACCTTGATTTCTTTGTTTGTGCTCTGTTATTCATTATAATTAATCATCCATAATCATTAAGCTGTTGTGTACCAGGGGGGATTGTGGCCTAGGGGTACAGGACCAAATATGGAAGGACAACGACAACACAACACTCATAAGTATCGATCGGTAACAATTGTTTACATTTATACAGTACAGTACCCTATTACTAATCTTCAATACACCTGTAATATACAATCTATACTATTTTGCATTATTTGCATCCAAAATTATCATTATCATTCAAGCAACAAAATCCATTTTCTTTATACCGTAAGCCTATTTTCGGGGCGGGAGGGGTAACTAATGTCATGCTCGCGGATTTACGATACTCGCGGGTGTGTCTGTTCCCTAACCCCCGCGAGCATGAAGGGTTTATTGTACATTGGATGCTAAAAACTTCCTTGAAGTACAGCATCAACTGATAAACAAAACAATAAAAATGCCTAACTGATTACTTTAAAGCACCTTGTCCACATTTCTGAGAGACGACACTGTGGACATCTTGCGGCTAACACCATGAAATACAAACGCTGATAACTCGAATTCAACGGAAATTGTTTCAGAAAATATTTTTCCTATTAATTATATTAGTTATTTTTTGTGAAAATGTGATGTCCGTGGCAAATGAGCCCTTATGGACAGGTGGGCTGGAGGGCAGTGGTCACTTGTCTGTATCCCATAGCAGGGATTGACCTCTGCCCCCCCCCCCCTCTTTTTTTGTGTGTATGTATTGATTTAATGGAAAGTATTTACTGTATAGTTTTGTTTACTTATGCACTGTATGTACACATTCCTGAGCAAATTTCAATTGAATAGAAGATATTCAGTTCATATTCTGTCCTTGCTGTTTATGAGAGAGAGCCAGCCCTCTCTCTCACTGCCCCATTATTGCCCCATTACCCATTGTGGTTGTGCCTGATGTGCAAGGCTTAGCTACACTGCCTGCATTGGGNTGGGGTGGGGGTAACTAATGTCATGCTCGGGGATTTACCCTAATCGCGGGTGTCTCTGTTCCCTAACCCCCGCGAACATGAAGGGTTTATTGTACAGTGTGGGTAATATAGACGCTGTGTGTTTGTTGTGTTGGCTACACTTTATTTTACCTTGAAAAACATGTATTTTTTTTTTTAATTGATGGGGTCCTGGAACCAAACCTATAGTTTACCATTAGTTATGTGTTTCCTTATACAAGATTTTGCTTTACGAGTATGCCGGGTGGAACCTAACTGCTCGTATCTTCGGGACCTCCCTGTATATATATATATATATCATGCGCCAATGGCCGCAGTTTCCATGTACGATGTAATACATGTACTTTTTATGCAAACGATAGATAGCGGGCGGAGCCTATGACTGCCGTCACAGCGACGTCACAGTGACGGCACGGTTGCCTCTGCCTCGTGTCGTTGCCAGTTTGTCGCCCAGGAAATTAACGTTATGTTCAAGAGGGAAGTGCCTTAATTATGCACTTTTTGTTAATAAACCACATTGATAATATTAGCGGAAGGTCTGAAACTATCTTTGCCAAAATATGAAACTCATCCAACAGTTTGTTACAGAGTTATTCCCAAAAAACTATGTAACACGGCCTCGGAAACGCATAGTAGGTAGGTAGGAAGATAGGTCTCTCTCTCTCTCTCCTCCTTCATTCTCTCTGTTGGCGTTATAGGTAGGTAGGAAGGTAGGTCTCTCTTTCTCTCACACACACACACACACACACACACACACACACACACACACACACACACACACACACACACACACACACACACACCCTCACCTCCTCATCCTGGCGGCCGTAGCGGAAGGTCAGCACGAACTGGCCCAACACCTTCCTGTCCTTGACGTAGTTGGCGTCCAGGAAGAGGATGCCTTGCAGCGCCTCCACCGTGATCTTGCCGTTGGGAGCCGTCTTCTTGAACACTCTGAAGAAGGGAGAGAGAGAGAGAGAGAGAGGTTGTTAGTTGGGCCAGTACATTTTTTAAGCCCATCTTACTGGGCGACATGCTTTGGATAGCCAGAAAGGTCAAGGCCTACCTGTTAAAATATAGTTTTTTGGATACATCAATTAACCCTTTTGTATGTTGTGTATAAATAAAGATCCTATGCAGTAATATGAGTGCACTTCTTAAGAGTTCTTAAGAGTGCAAGAGGGGAGGCGGTAGCGGAGTGGTTAGAGTCTCCGAGTGGCGTTCTCGGTGACCCGAGTTCGATCCACGAAGAAACCCAAAACCTTTCTGCACCGTCGAGTGGCCTAAGAACACCCACATGCCCTGCCTATCACCTCTACCTTCGACTGCGAGTGCCTCGGAGGACACAGGGGGGCGGCATGAGCCTCACAGGCGTCACTATAAGAAACCTGCCCGCGCCACCAACGGGCGAGGACCAACCATCAGAATCCTCAAGTGAACCTCCAGAGCCTACCATCCCAGCCCTGGGTCACCACTCCCTACAGGCGCAATACTGGATCTAACACACACAGATAAGATGAACCATTGTATCCAGGAAGGATCTTATGAACAAATATCTTGTCGCCCAGTAGCTTAAAATTGTTCTTACTGGGCGACAGTTTTCCATCACTGGAGATATTTTGGTCGCCCAGTTAGCATGGTAAAAAATGCACTGAGTTCGTTGTGTGTAAGTAAGTAAGTAAGTAAGTAAGTAAGTAAGTAAGTAAGTAAGTAAGTAAGTAAGTAAGTAAGTAAGTAAGTAAGTAAGTAAGTAAGTAAGTAAGTAAGTAAGTAAGTAAGTAGTAAGTAAGTAAGTAAGTAAGTAAAGTAAGTAAGTAAGTAGTAGTAAGTTAAGTAAGTAAGTAAGTAAGTAAGTAAGTAAGTAAGTAAGTAAGTAAGTAGTAGTAAGTAAGTAAGTAAGTAGTAAGTAAGTATAATAGTAAGTAGTAAGTAAGTAAGTAAGTATAGTAAGTAAGTAAGTAAGTAAGTAGTAGTAAGTAGTAAGTAAGTAAGTAAGTAAGTAAGTAAGTAAGTAAGTAAGTAATAGTAAGTAAGTAAGTAAGTAAGTAAGTAAGTAAGTAAGTAAGTAAGTAAGAAAATAGTAAGTAAGTAAGTAAGTAAGTAGTAAGTAGTAAGTAAGTAAGTAGGTAAGTAAGTAGTAAATAAGTAAGTAAATAGGTAAGTAAGTAATTAATTAATTAATTAATTAATTAATTAATTAAGTAAGTAAGTAAGTAAGTAAGTAAGTAGGTAAGTAAGTACGTAGGTAAGTAAGTAAGTAAGTAAGTAAGTAAGTAAGTAAGTAAGTAAGTAAGTAAGTAAGTAAGTAAGTAAGTAAGTATAAGTAAGTAAGTAAGTAAGTAAGTAAGTAAGTAAGTAAGTAAGTAAGTAAGTAAGAGTAAGTAAGTAAGTAAGTAAGTAAGTAAGTAAGTAAGTAAGTAAGTAAGTAAGTAAGTAAGTAAGTAAGTAAGTAAGTAAGTAAGTAAGTAAGTAAGTAAGTAAGTAAGTAAGTAAGTAAGTAAGTAAGTAAGTAAGTAAGTAAGTAAGTAAGTAAGTAAGTAAGTAAGTAAGTAAGTAAGTAAGTAAGTAAGTAAGTAAGTAAGTAAGTAAGTAAGTAAGTAAGTAAGTAAGTAAGTAAGTAAGTAGTAAGTAAGTAAGTAAGTAAGTAAGTAAGTAAGTAAGTAAGTAAGTAAGTAAGTAAGTAAGTAAATAGTTATTGTTATTGATACATATAAATGCACAAACATCTAAAAATAGGATACTAGCAAGTGACTGTCGAGCCGAAGTTCCCTGACAGGCAGATAGCAATGAATAATTTGACTAGAGGTGCTTTCAGCCACGCCCAAACCCTTGCTATAGCACCATTACACCCTGACAATACTGTGTTAGGAGTAGCAGTAACACAATACTGATTATATTATCTTATCACAGACCTTAATAAATACAATAATAATTATGACAACAAAAATAAAGTAGTTAGCTGGATGGAGACAGAGAGAGAGAGAGGTTGAGAGAAAATGGAGAGAGAGAGAGAGAGAGAGAGAGACCCATATAATTGTCCCTCATAGCCAAAAAAGAGACATACGCCCCATAGATTTCTCCCGGGTTATGGAACTCTCGCCGACGTGGAATATACGCTTAAATATCAACCTAGAACTCTCGCCGATAGGAATATACGCTGAAATATCAACCTAGAACTCTCGCCGATAGGAATATACGCTGAAATATCAACCTGGAACTCTCGCCGATAGGAATATACGCTGAAATATCAACCTAGAACTCTCGCCGATAGGAATATACGCTGAAATATCAACCTAGAACTCTCGCCGATAGGAATATACGCTGAAATATCAACCTAGAACTCTCGCCGATAGGAATATACACTGAAACATCAACCTGGAACTCTCGTCGATAGGAATATACGCTGAAACATCAACCTGGAACTCTCGTCGATAGGAATATACACTGAAACATCAACCTGGAACTCTCGCCGATAGGAATATACACTGTAACATCAACCTGGAACTCTCGCCGATAGGAATATACACTGAAACATCAACCTGGAATGATCTACCTTTTCACCAGCTATTTCCTGACATAATACTGTCACTACGTCATTGGTACAAGACATTTCGCCCACATGTAAGAGTCAATTCGCCCACTCTAAAGTTAATTCGCCCAGACGATCTATGTCACGGAGTCTTGTAACTATATCTTCCTCTGGCAGAAATGGAATGAACCACCAGTAACCTTGGGCGAAATGACTCCATGGTGTGGGCGAAATGACTCCATGGTGTGGGCGAAATGACTCCATGGTGTGGGCGAAATGACTCCATAGTGTGGGCGAAATGACCCCAATAGTGTGGCGAAATGGCATGTGGGCGAAATGACTCCATGGTGTGGGCGAAATGACCCCAATAGTGTGGCGAAATGGCATGTGGGCGAAATGACCGGACAGCAGTGTATCGTCACAGGCTACCTTTTAAACACCTATTTCCTGACATAATACTGTCACTACGTCATTGGTACTTACACAAGGTATGCCCCGTATGTTCCTTCAGCCTGCGGGAGGGTCTGGTCTGGTCTGGTTAGGTCTGGTCCGGCCATTTCCCTCTTCAAGACGACTGGGACCACAACTTCACAAGACAACTTCACAATAACACCGCCAATGTTGTTATTGTGACTGACCTGACAATCATCATCATCATCAGGGAACGATGCCCAGACTCACCACACAACATTTTCAGCCACACATTTCCCTCACACACACACACATAGACACGTACACACATACACACACACATATATACACACACACGCATATATTTTTTCCCTTTTTTTCCCTTTAAAAGCCATAATTTCAGCTCAAAATATAAATTTCTCTGAATCTGGCATCGCTGGTTAAAGGAGAGAGAGAGAGATAGAGAGAGAGAGAGAGGAAGGAGGAATTGCGAGAGAGAGAGGATCTGAAGAATTAAGGAAGGAAGGGGGAGAGAGAGAGAGAGAGAGAGTTGCCATGTTGGAACATACACACAAACGTCTCTCCTTTGCTATTATCTCTTCGTCTTACTGTCTCACACAACGTAACACCTTGTCTCTCCTATCAGTAACCCTTCCTATAGTTATATAATCTGTCCATACTGTCTATATCTGTCCTATTACACGTAAATATATCGTTAATATTACACTGTGTGGCAAGGCGTGTGGTTGACGTACACACACACACACACAGATACATACATACACACACACACACACACGCAGGGGGCGGGGCTTAAATGTAAGGGTGGTTTTTGTATCATTATGTATGGAATTATGACTACTAGAAGTCTGCTGTTAGAAAAACTCTAGGTGTGAATTATATATCTAGGAGTGAATTAGAAACTACCCTACATGAGATTGAAGCTTGTGTTAATTCTAGGCCTTTGACACATATTGAAGATGAACCTGATTGTAATACTCCATTAACACCTTCTCACTTCATCATTGGGAGAACTCATGGCTCTAAAACGCATGTGAATACCAACCCATCTTGTATTTCTGCAAAGGATTTGAGTGAAAGAGAAATCCTAAGAAATCAAATCCTTGATAAATTTTGGAAATTATGGAGTAATGATTACATAAGAAATCTACCCCCTGTTGTTAAGGGTTTTACATCAAAGTGTAACATCAAGAAAGGTGATTTAGTTTTAGTAAAGGAAGAAAGGATTGGAAGATTACAGTGGCCCCTGGGTGTAATAGTAGATGTATTTCCTGGTAAGGATGGAATTCTTAGAAGTGTAAAAGTCAAGACTTCCAAGGGGTTACTCAATAGACCTGTACAAAAATTACACCAACTTGAAATATCTTGTGCTGATTCTGATGTTATGGCTAAAACTGTTCAAGAAGCCAACTCCTGTATTAAGAATTTGGATGAGAGACGTACCCGTGCTGGTCGGCTAACCAAGGCTCCAAGTAGATTAGATTTGTAAGCCTATTTGATATTTATAATAATATGTTGGACTATGAAGATTGAAGTATTTATTTGTAATATTATTTGGGAAACACTTTCCATTCTTATGAGATAGGTAACATGTTGATTATGTTGACATGTTGATGTTGCATTATGTAAGCAGTATTTTTATAGATTCTGTAATTCCTTCATTTGATAGAAGTTAGAAACTCCTAGGGTCGGGAGTATGTTGAAACCAGCGACAGAAAGGTCTGACCTTTTGTTTTTGGTTTCAACAATGACCTTTGTGTGTTTGTGTGTGTATTCAAACCTCTCTCTCTCTCTTGCCTGATGAAGGAAATAAAGGATGATGAAGGATGGAGTATGAAGGAAGAAAGAAGGAGGGAGGGAGGGTGAGAAGGAAGGAAAGAAGGAAGGAAGGAAGGAAGGAGGGATGGAAGGAGGAGGGAGGGAGGGTGAGAAGGAAGGAAGGAAGAGTGGAAGGAAGGAAGGAAGGAAGGAAGGAAGAGTGGAAGGAAGGAAGGAGGGAAGGAGGGATGGAGGGTGAGAAGGAAGGAAGGAAGGAAGGAAGGAAGGAAGGATGGAAGAAGGAAGAAGGAAGGAAGGAGGGATGGAAGGAGGGAGGGAGGGTGAGAAGGAAGGAAGGAAGGAAGGAAGGAAGGAAGGAAGGAGGGATGGAAGGAGGAGGGAGGGTGAGAAGGAAGGAAGGAAGGAAGGAAGGATGGAAGGAAGGAAGGAAGGAAGGAAGGAAGGAGGGATGGAAGGAGGGAGGGAGGGTGAGAAGGAAGGAAGGAAGGAAGGATGGAAGGAAGGAAGGAAGGAAGGAGGGATGGAAGGAGGGAGGGAGGGAGGGTGAGAAGGAAGGAAGGAAGGATGGAAGGAAGGAAGGAAGGAAGGAAGGAAGGAAGGAGGGATGGAAGGAGGGAGGGAGGGTGAGAAGGAAGGAAGGAAGGACGGATGGAAGGAAGGAAGGAAGGAAGGAGGGATGGAAGGAGGGAGGGAGGGTGAGAAGGAAAGGAAGGAAGGAAGGAAGGAAGGATGGAAGGAAGGAAGGAAGGAAGGAGGGATGGAAGGAGGGAGGGAGGGTGAGAAGGAAGGAAGGAAGGAAGGATGGAAGGAAGGAAGGAAGGAAGGAAGGAGGGATGGAAGGAGGGAGGGAGGGTGAGAAGGAAGGAAGGAAGGATGGAAGGAAGGAAGGAAGGAAGGAGGGATGGAAGGAGGGAGGGAGGGTGAGAAGGAAGGAAGGAAGAGTGGAAGGAGGGAAGGAGGGATGGAGGGTGAGAAGGAAGGAAGGAAGGAAGGATGGAAGGAAGGAAGGATGGAGGGAAGGAAGCTATAGGGAGGAAAGAAGGAAGGAGGGATCGGGAGAGAGGGAATTAAGGAAGGAAGGAAGGAAGGAGGGAATTTCTTTCTTATGTTCTTATGTTCTTACTACTACTATTACTACTACTACTACTACTATTCCCATAAATCAGACGTTATTTGTACGTAATATTACCAAACACACATATTTACAGTGTATTTCCATGTTTCTGGCTTCAAATACTGTCACTTCTTTTTTAATATATCTATAAGTCCAGACCCAGACCCAGACCTCAATGTGTTCAGTTCAGTTCAGTTGTGGGTCGGGAGTCAGGCCTTTTTCAACGGCACTCCCTGACGTGTGTCTTCTTGCTGTCTGGGTCTTGAATTTGTTTTCTTCTCTTATTCTATCTTATTAGTTTCTTTCTTTTTCTTTCTTCTTATTTTCTCTGGTCATCCAAAAACTGTTGATTGTTCTTTTTGCTTCTTCCACATTCCCCTCTCCGAACAAATACTCCCCCACTATATCCTCTTCCTCCTCTAAGTAAGGTTGTTGTAGCCTCACACTTTTCTTTCTTTCATTACTGTAGGCTGGGCACCATAGCAGAAAATGTTTTAAGTCCTCCTTTTCCGCCCCACATAAATCACAAGTTATTTCTTCTCCCCAGAACCTCCTTCTGTCGTTTAGCTGGAGGTTGTTTGTCCTGCACTTGAACAGTAGTTCTGAAGCTTGGTCATTGCTGTATATTTCTTCTTGGCCTCCCTTCTCTTTTCTCCATTTTCTATATATTTTCAAACTTGTTTTTTCATTCATTTCATTCACCCATTCTCTTGTGTCCAACTCTCTCATTTTTTTCCTTATACTCTCCTTTGTCTCACACCTCACACCCTGGTTCATGACTCCAGTCTTTCTGAAATCTTTCATTACAGCTTGCATCCATTTATTTTGTCTTTTCTCAATCATCTCCTCTCCTATCCTTTTCACTAGGTCATTCCCGTCTACTAATACATACCTCAAGTACTTCCACTGTCCCTCCCTTATTCTATTCCTAACACTGGATGCTCCCACTTCCCCTAGGAGTGCTGCCCCCTGTGTATAGGCCTGCAGTTACCCTTGGTCCGAGTAGCTACGCTGCACAAATACGCACTGAAACACTGCTCCCTGGGTGAATATTTGTTTGACAATGTATACCAATTGTATAATAAATGACCTACATGAGAAAATAATATAACATGTGTTTTGGTTTCCTTATTTATCAGGGTACCACATTCATCGCCACATAGCTACAAGGCAAATAAGATGTAAGGAAGCATATATTCCACTGTATCTGTACCACAGTGGTCTATGATCGAAGTTATCACTGACTAGTATAGATAAATGACCTACATGAGAAAATAATATAACTTGTGTTTTGGTGACATTATTTATCAGGGTACCACATTCATCGCCACATAGCTACATGGTAAATAAGATGTAAAGAAGCATATAGGTAATAATGGAGGACAACAAAAGGATAATTTCAATATATACATCTTTTTTTAATATTGAGCGCAAGTAGAGTAGTAGTGTACAGTATATTGAGCCAATTTTTTTTTTGAAAACGTGAGTAGTAAGGTCTGTAGCGAACGTGAAACTCTCCTCCATTATAACCACCATATATAGGCTACCACTGTATCTGTACCACAGTGGTCTATGATCGAAGTTATCACTGACTAGTATAAATAAATGACCTACATGAGAAAATAATATAACTTGTGTTTTGGTGACACTACTTATCAGGGTACCACATTCATCGCCACATAGCTACAAGGTAAATAAGATGTAAAGAACCATATATACCACTGTATAGTGGTCTATGATCGAACTTATCACTGACTAGTATAAACAAATGACCTACATGAGAAAATAAATACTTGTGTTTTGGTGACACTATTTATCAGGGGAACAAATATATCGCCGTAACAACGATAAATAAGGTTGCGCTTTTCCGCGCATGCGCAGTAGGGGCCTGGCAACCTTTTATATTGGCAACCCTTTATATCGTCACACCGGCACACCGACACTCGCGACACTCTGAGACACACTCAGTTCACGACGAGACATTTTCCTGTTCTTGACCATATATAATATGACACAGATGAAGACACAAAATGACACAGACTCTCCAGATAGCCCCTTCTAACTTTCCTGAAATCATGGATGTAGCAATGTAACTATTAACGCCACCAGATTCAGATTCAATACTTTTATTCACAATTGAGTTAACATTTGTGAAAAAGACTGTTTCGAGATAACAGTCTTACCTCAGGACACATAGTATTAGCTGATGATAAAACAAGTACATTGATACAATGGACAATATTGTTGAGTTTTAGTAAGCTTCACAGTTTTGTTTTGTTTTGTTTTGTTCTTCCTTAGATTAATCATCTAATGGCACAGAATTCTGGATGTGCAGTTAGTGTTTGTGGGAGGAGACTAATGAAGTGAATTGCAAGTTCAGCAAGGGTGGGTGTGGGCACAGATAACGCCACCACACGGCGGTAAACAGAAAAAAAAGAAAGAAAAAAAAAAAAGTTGTCCTGGCGACTTTACTGTTATCTACGGTAGCTAGTCTATATAACATTACTTCATATGATGCCTTTGATATATTTACTCACGTCTTGAAATTTACATTAATATATTCAAAAATTTAGACACACGAGTTAAAACAAATAATCTTATACAATAAAAATGTGTTGCGATAAATTAAGAAAATAATTAGTTTTAATATTTGAGTCAGCCTTTAAAACAGATTTTCTCTAGTAGAGTTTGTATCACAGAAAACGTTACGAGGCAGACCGACCTAGTGCCGCGATATATATATAATTATATATATATTATATATATATATATATATATATATATATATATATATATATATATATATATATATATATATAATATAATATATAATATATATATATATATATATATATTATATATATATATATATAGAGAGAGAGAGAGAGAGAGAAGAGAAGAGAGAAGAGAGAGAGAGAGAGCGAGAGGAGAGAGAGAGAGAGGAGAGAGAGAGAGAGGAGAGAGAGAGAGAGAGAGAGAGAGAGAGAGAAGAGAGAGAGAGAGAGAGAGAGAGAGAGAGAGAGAGAGAGAGAGAGAGAGAGAGAGAGAGAGAGAGAGAGAGAGAGAGAGAGAGAGAGAGAGAGAGAGAGAGAGAATATATATATACGGGCAGGAGTTTATCTCTGATTATGAATAGCCCCGGATCTCAAATACCTTTTTATATTTTTTTAAATTTATTATATATTTTTTCTCACAAAAATAAGATAAGCTCTGACTGGGGCAACATAAGGTTATAGTAAAAAACAAGATATTTGGTTTGATGTTACTTAGCGTATGCTGATGACATCCTTTTTATGAGCAGGACATGAGAGGTGGAGAGAACAGAGGAGATGAGGAGTGCAGGACAGAGGAGACACCAAAACACCTTTTGGAGAGGTCAAGAAGAGAAGATCAGATGGACAAGACACACAGTTAACAGAAGTGCATTTTTTTCCAAGTGCATTTTTTTGTGTGTCCTTGGCCAGTCCTTTGTGATGCAAAAATATAAATAAAGTAGTTATAAGACCGAGGTTGGTCAGATTTCAGTACTGAACAAAGCATTGGGAATATACAATCTATAGGACTGCTTCATCACGCCGAAGCTCTATTTTCTTAGGTTTTTTTACTCCTACTGATGAGAATAAACAATAATAGACGAATTGAACCCCAATTCTCAGATTGTCTTCATTTTATTTGTAATTTCATGTTTCGAAAGTTATCCTAAGCCAAATTAAGCGGAGCCTTTTGGTAGAGCACGTGTCTCACATCTATATTCATTATACTCATAAATAAATTGAAATTATCCTGTAAAATTTTCAGATCTCTTGGCTTGGGCTAAGCCCCAAATGGTTCAGAATACCATACGCCGCCCTGGACCGTATTACAAAACTTACTCATAGTATGACAAATATTTATCATACTCTTGGATATGATTTTTTTAAAAACATTTTTATCATACGCCATTTATCATAAGGTTGTATCTAGCACAATTGTTTATTCATAGCGTTCTGCTACATAGCGTCATTTGTTTCTTTAAAATGGTTTTATAATCAGTAATCATCCTTTGACCAACGTTTAGGTTGATGCTTCTTCCCTATATGTTTATACATGGTTTTCGAGGGCGTGACACAATAATTGGTAGTCAGTCATTCCCAGACAATCCAAGCTAATAGATGTAACCGTTTGAGCAGTAGCTGTGTAAACCCGAAACGAGTTGCCAGATGGCGATGTTTTCGATCTACAAGCTGATTGTACAAGTTGGTGAGAACAATATTATTGGGGGGCCCTCACACGGTCTACTCGGTATTTCTAATCAGCTGTGCATCACTCAGCTCACTCATATACACATCCCTATGTGGGCGAATGATTTCTTTCACTGAGCTGTTATTGTGTCTCGGGCCCTGTTAACAGCTGGAAACGTTTAATCATAGTCGCGGAGCCGTTATCATAGTCGCGCTAGAACTCGGTGAACCACTCTTAGCCTCCCGCGCGGTTTGTGATAGTCCCCCCCAATTTCATGATATCCCCCAGCCCGTTGGACTAAATGGGCCATTTTGTCCAGCTATGAATAACGCGTTCTTAACTATGTATGATCTCTTTGGTGATACCGGTCCCTGTGTCCACCTGGGCCCACTTTTTGAGTGACGCACACTCGATCGACGGGAAGTCGCCGACGGTGGTGAGTGGTATGGACGGGGCTTCAATGAGACAGATCTCCGTTAAAAAGGTGATAGCTAGTTTCAGCGTTTATTATCTTTTTAATATATTTTCTCTTTCTTAAGAGTTTCCTTTTCTCTTTTGTAATCACTTAATTAAGACTTAATCACATCTTAAGACAAAGAGAAAATATATTTAAAAAGATATAAACGCTGAACTAGCTATCACTTGTAACGATAATATATATATATAATTATATATATATATATATATATATATAATATATATACTATATACTAGATATATATATAGATATATATCTATATATATATCTATATCTATATATATATCTATATATCTAACTTTTAAATACGGTGTTCTGGTGTCCAAAGCCCTTCCGGGGGGGGGATGTCTTTTCTAAGCATCATAGTTATTACAGAGGTACTACTATACATACTACTACTATACCAACTTATTACTGACTAATACTACTCACTACTACTACGATACAACTTTTTTTTTTTTATTACTACTACTATACTACTACTATACAACTTCTTACTACTCAACTACTACTACTATATAACAACTTATTACTTACTAACTACTACTAGCTACTATACAACTTATTCCTACTACTACCTACTACTACTACTACTCCTATACAACCTTTTACTACTACTCTACTACTACTATAACAACTTATTACTACTACTGACTACTACTACTCCTATAGCAACTTCTTACTACTACTCCTACTAACTATAACAACAGATTACTACTACTACTACTACTACTATACAACTTATTACTACTACTACTACTACTACTACTATACAACTTATTACTACTACTACTACTACTACTATACAACTTATTACTACTACTACTATACTACTACTACTACTACTATACAACTTATTACTACTACTACTACTACTACTATACAACTTATTCTACTACTACTACTACTGGGATAACAACTTATTTAAAAAAAAAAAAAAACCCTAAAAACCTACCTAACTACTACTATACAACTTATTACTACTACTACTACTACTATACAACTTATTACTACTACTAACGGACTACTATACACTGATTACTCTTACTACTACTACTTTTTTTGTCAAAGAGGTTTATGAGAATATACATAGCTCAAGGTCATGCTCCCATTGCCACTTTTTGTTGATTTCAGTAAAGCCTTCTATAAGATAGATCATTTCCTGCTTGGTAGAAACTGTTATCCTCAGGTATACCTGTTGTCTGCCCTAAATTTAATCCACTTTAAAACCAAACAACACAATCAAGGGCATCGTCCAAGAGTAAATTTTTATTTCATTGAACGGGGAGTGGCGGGAGGTTTTTTTAAAATCCCCTTTTTTTATTAATTTTTATATAAATGAATTATTGAAAAAGTTTCCAGCTTGGACTAGGATTGGGCTTGGTTCCAAGATTTTAAATGTTTAGGTTACCTGATGATCTGGTTCCCCCCTGCGGGGTCAAGAGACGACATGGGTTTTATAAAATTGTTTATGTAATGAAATTGAAAATCAAATTGTGAAAAACAAAAAAAAAACCAGATTTTAAAATTTTTAATTTAAAAAAATTTTATTGGGTAAATAAAAATTTAATGGCGATAAAACAAAAGGTTTGAGCTGCACAAAATACTTAGGCACAATATTTCCTTCATTTTAAAAGATAGGATACATCGTTTTCGGTTAATTTTTTACTCATCTTTTAATATGTTAATAGAATTTTAATTTTTAGATTTTAAAATGTTTTTTTGTTTTTATTTAACTTTACTGCTGCCCCAGAATATGGCTTCCCTAGGGAAGTACCTCATTTTTTAGATCTTTTTTTTTTTAAAGCTTTAATGTAGCATTAATAGGGTTTTAAAAACTCTTCGGGAGTCCCATATCCAGCACCACACCTGCTAAAAAACTGCAATCAATTATTTTAAGGCATCCACACCCTTTATACAAGTAGATTCTTTAAAAGACTGATTAGGTCAAAAAATCCTATCATTAAAAAATTTATTATTTTTATAAAAAAGGTTTTTTTTATGCTTATTAGACATTTATTTGATCAGTTTCTTTAATATATTTGAAGGGCTCTGGATTTATTAACCAGGGTAGTCTGGGTACGCGACAGAGGGGGAAGGCGAGGCCCCTGTTTATTTTTGGGTATTAAACCCTTCATAGATTAGGGGTTAAAATTTTTTATATTTTCCCTTTTTTTTACAAAAGTTTTATTTTGTTTTTAATATAAACTTTATAGATATTTTAATTTATATCAAATTGATTTAATGGTTTGCCCATTCTAATTTTTTTTTATTTGTACTGTTGAGATTTTTAAATTTTATATTTGGGAAAACATAAAAAAACATACCTAAAATTTACATATAGTATTGCAATAGCTTTTTTAATAACAAAAACATTTTTTTTTTCTTATTGTATATCTGTGGCTATTAATGTAATTTTATTACGAAAAAAAATGTACGAACTGAAGAACCCCCATACTAAAATCTACTACTACAAACTGGCTATTACTACTACTACTACTCTCAAAACTAACTACTACTACTCCCCCGCTACCGCTATTTACTTTAAACTACATACTACTTACTATTTACACCTACACTACTATTTTACTACCACCCCACCACCACCCCCACCCACCACCACCACCACCCCCACCACCACCCCCACCCCCCACCACCCCCCACCTACCCCCTCCCACTACCACCACCACCACCACCACCACTACTACTATATACTATTATACTATACTACTACCCCCCCACCCCCACCACTACCTCCCAAACCACTACCACCATACTCCCCACCCCCACCCCCACCACCCCACAACCACCATACTACTAATACTACTATATACTACTATACTATACTATACTACTCTACCACTCCACATCCACCCCATTACATTTCCCATCAGCCAAGAAATGTGCTCCATCCGGGTCACTTTTAAAACCGGAGCCTTCCCCAAGATGGTCCAAAAAAGGGTTTCGCCGGTAATGTTATTGAGGTGAGGCGATGATTTTTATGATGTGAGGTGATGATGATGGGTTTGATGTAGCCTTAAAAAAAAAATTTTTTTTTTTTCAGAATATTTAAAATTTTGATGTGCTGGTCAATGTTAAAATGAACCCCCGGAAATTTACTGTAATAGGTTAAAGTTAAAGCGCAGATTTGATGGATAAAAAGTGTTATGCAATATTTTCAACATACATTATAAAAGGAAAATGATGGAAGAAAAAAATAGAAAAGGAAAAAGATGTAAAAAAAAAAGAGAGAGAGAGAGAGAGGGGAAGAGAGGGGAGAAGAGAAGAGAGAGGGGGAGAAAGGGGGAAAAGAGAAAAGAGAGAGAGAGGGAAGAAAAGAGAGAAAGGGGGGAAAAAAGGAGAGAGAAAGGGGGGAGAGAGAGAAAGGGGGAGAGAGAGATGAATATAAATTGGAATAGTAAAACCCTAAAAAAATAGCACATGTTTTTTGTTTTAAGGGTAGGAAAATTAAACATTCCTGTAAAGGAAAAATTAGTCCAGAGTCCGCTGAAATCCGACTGTAAAAACTTTTATGAAATTAACAACAAAGTAAAAAAAAGAGAGAGGAGAGAACGAGGAGAGAGAGAGAGAGGAGAGAGAGAGGAGAAAAAGGGGAGAGAGAGAGAGAAGGAGGGGAGAGAGAGAGAGAGAGAGAGTTGTTGTGAGTCAGCGGGAGGGAGGGAGGGAGGCGATGAAGGGTGAGGGTTGGCGGGTTAGCTGATAGGGCGGGAAAGGGGTACAAGCAGGCAACAGCAGAAGGCAAGAGCAGGAGCAGCGGTAATCTAAGCAGGAGGGCGGGTCCCTGTACACTGCTGGGAGGGCGCGGCCGCAGCTGGCTCAGTGTAAACATTTACTCATGTGTTCCCTGTCTCTCCACGCACGCACGCACACACGCGCGCCACACAACGCATGGCCCTGCACGCCACCGGCCACCCACGCCCTTCTGATAGCTCTGTAGGGGTGTTGTCTCGCCCTTAGTATGTCAGGGGTAGTGCGAGAGTATGTGATCTGTATATAAGTGGCGACCGTGTATGTATATTTGGCAACCCTCCTTCCTTGCCGTGCGGTCATCTAGGTAGGTAGCGTGACCTGGCTCTGACTGGGGCCGAGGTCATGCTACATACCTAGATGACCGCGGGGCAAGGAAGGGGGATACACGGTCATCACATATAGTACAGGGGATGGAGGGAAGGTATAGAAGGTGTGAGGAGAAGGGTATCGCTGGGGTAGCCTGCTGTATAGGTGTCAGTCTGAGGTGGTTTCCGTTCTCTCGCCCTTAGTGTGTCAGCAGTGGCGGGAGAGGGTAATGGAGGGAAGGTATAGAGGGTGGCAGGAGAAGGGCATTACTGGGGTAGCCTGCTGTATATTCGGGTTTTTATGGCTTACGCTTGTCTGAAGTATGTTATATATTTTTTTTTTTCATTTTTCTTTGTAACATGGTTTATGCTGCCAAAACAGTCCTTTCCTGTATTTTTTTACGAATGGTTTACTGTTTAGACATTAAATATATTATTCGTATTTGTATTAGACCTTTGTATTGGACCTTTTGTTGTAAAGTTTGTATTATATATAGTTGTTTCGGTCAATAAAACTAACTAACTAATGTAGGTGTCAGTCTGAGGTGGTTCATCCCCTCACTATTCTTGTCCTTAGGTGTAGCGTCGTGCAGGTGGTCAGGAGCTATAGTGTGGTGTGTTTTTTGGGGTGATAGCGGCCTCACGCAGGGGTGCAGACATACCACGTAATGCACACCGCCTTCACCGGGGACTAACCCCAGATCAACGGGGTTAGTTTACATTGTGATGGGTGCATCAACTCACTGAGCTATGCTGATGATATGGTACTGCTCGCACCCACTGCGGATGCGTTGCAGGACCTTATCAATGTGTGTCAGGTGTATGCTGCCAAGCATGACATTGTCTACAATACCACTAAGACAGAGTGCATGGTAGTATCACCGGCACGCGCTCAGGTGAATTACCTGAAAACAGCATGGCTCGGTGGGTCTGCCCTCACTTTTGTGGATAGATTCGCATACTTAGGCCATGTTATATCCCACGACATGACTGATGATGATGATATCATCAAGCAGACCACCAAGCTTCTTGTCGTGGGAAATACTCTACAGAGGAAATTCTCCTACTGTAGCAGAGAGGTGAAGATGGAGCTATTCAGGAGTCACTGCTACTCTATATACTGCAACTCGCTGTGGTCGCGGTACAAGGTGGTCACTATGAACCGCCTTAAGGTCTGTCACAATGACATCCTTAAGAGGCTTCTGGGGCTGCCCAGGTGGTGCAGCTCGTCCCTGGCTTTCGGTAGGAACGGGGTGAACAATCTGGATGTGGTCGGTCCCTCGACACTCCGTGTTCAGTTTAAGGAGTAGGGTGGAGCTCTCTACGAACTCCATCATCACCTCTGTCAGGCAGAGCTCGGCCTATATATGTGGACCTATACAACAGCGGTGGCTGGGTCTGCTGTTTGTGCAGAATGTGGGGTAGCACAGGTGTCCATGTATGCTTTTCTATGTACTTTGATACTATGTCCCCTAATGTGCCTGTACTTTGTTCTTGTTTTTGTATATGCTCTAGTACTTGAGTTTACTCCTTGGCTTGTTCTTATTGCTTTGTTTTTTGTCTGTATGCCTCTGGGCGAGAATAAAATTATTATTATTATTATTATTATTATTGTCTCGTTTCGACAATTTTTGAAGGACAACCCAGCCACGTGTATTGACCTTTGTTTGATGTAATGTTGTGTTGCTGTTGGTTGACGGTTGCTGTTGTTGTTGTTTTAATTGTTGTTGTTTATTTGGGATCTTTTACTTTTCATTATCTCTCGTTTCAACAATTTCTGAAGGACAGCCTAGCCACGTGTATCGACCTTTGTTTGATGTTATGCTGTTATTGTTGTTGTTGTTGTTGTTGTTGTTGTTTGGTTTCTAATGTTCTTGTTTTTCGTCATGGTACTCACCTGCCCGCGCCACCACTGCCTGCTTGCCTTACCTGAACCGCCAATCTGGGCCGGGCAATGGTGTTTGTATAAGGTGGCCAACCATTACTTGGCTCGCTGGGGGGGGTCTGGGAGAAAAAAAAAGAAGTGTAATAGAAAATAATTAATGAAAGAAGTAACCGTAGAAGTAATGTTATATCTTTTAAGGTTAGGATTTGAGGAGACATTTTTTACGTAAATGATACATCGGATTTCTTTTCTCCCTTCCTATATATTGTTTAATTATTTTTTTTCTTAGGTGCGAAAGACAAACGTAACATCATATCAGGAGTCTTAGATGCGCTGTCGTATATTTCATGAATTATCACAATGAGTTTTTTTTTTTTTTTTTTTTTTTTTTTTTTTTGAGGTGATCTTTATGTTATAAATTATATCTGATGCGGCACCGAAATTAGGAATACAATTATTTATTCATTCATTAGGTATTCATTATTCATTATTCATTATTCATTAAGTACACTATACATTCATTTGACCATATAATTTTCCATCTTAACTTTTTCTGATGACAAAGATGAAAGTAAAATATGGTGATTTTTTTCCCCCCTTTCCTTTCCTGTTTTGACTATTTTTTTTCTTTTTTTTTCTTTTTCTTTTTTCTGATGACAAAGATATGAAGGTTAAATATGGTGATTTTTTTTTTTCAACCTTCATATCTTTGTCATCAGAAAAAAAAAAAAAAAAAAAAAAAAAATACTGTTCCTTTCCTGTTTTGACTATTTTTTTTTCTGATGACAAAGATATGAAGGTTAAATATGGTGATTTTTTTTCCTTTCTTTTCCAGTTTTAACAAAATTAATTTAGAGAAAGTTCACCACAGCGTAATGCACACACGCACACACTTACCATAGAAGAGTCGTAGAAGTAGGCGAAGTATGCAAAAGTTACTGAGAAACTATTACTTACTTACTAAACTTCATCTTTTTGGTAAACAACACAGCCTAACTTTTGGAGACTTTGTACTTGTGCGTGTGTGTGTGTGTGGTGTGTGTGTGTGGTGTGTGTGTGTGTGTGTGTGTGTGTGTGTGTGTTGTGTGTGTGTGTGTGTCTGTCTGTGGTGTGTATGTGTGAACTATGAGAGGGGGGGAGAGGAGAGAGAGGGGAGAGAGAGAGAGGAGAGAGAGAGAGGAGGAGAGAGCAGGAGAGAGAGAGAGAGAGAGAACGGGAGAGAGAGAGAGAGAGAGGGGAAGAGAGAGGTGAACAGCTGGTTGATGGCCTAAATTATTATTATTAAATATAAAATGTCCGTTTTATATTATATGTAGTTATAGATAGCTCTAGTATAAAACCTAAAGCCTTAGCTCTAATAACTCCAAATGTACTAAACGTTTAAATAAAAAAAAATAAAAAAAAAAGAGAGAGAGAGAGTGTGTGTGTGTTAATTTCTGCCTTTCGGGTGCCGGCCACGTACTGCACACACTCATAAATTAACAGCGTGTGTGTGAAAGTGCCGCGCAAAATATTAGGAAAACAAACTTTATTGCCGATGTTAATTTAATTTTAATTGTATTTTTTTACATATATTATCGTAATTATCATAAACACTTCTGCACCATTATCATTATTATTATCATCATCATCTACTGTTCTTATTACCCCTACCACCACCACTACTACTACTACAATTTTTACTATTACTACTACTTCGACCACTACCACTACTACTGCTACTACTACTTCTACTAGTACTTCTACGACTACTATTACCACTACCACCACCATTCATCATTAATACTATAATTATTATTGCTATCATTATCATCATTATTATTATTATCATAACTATAATTATCGTTTTTGTTGTACTTATCATCACCATTTTAAAAGTTATAATGGTAATGGTGATGGTGATGATAGTGATGATGGTGGTGATGATGGTAGTGTTGGAAGGTATCATCATCACCACCAGTGCAGTGTCACTTACCCAATGTTTACCCTGTCTCCGTGCTTGTGGATGCAGTCTCCGTGCAGTCTCCGTGGGGATGGTGGGGGTATTGGGGATGTGGGGGTGGAGTGAGCAAACAGTGGTAGGGGGAGAGAGGGGTGTGGTGGTGGTGGTGGTGATGGTGATAAGTTGAGTGGTTGGAAGGAGGTGGTGGTGAGTTGTTGGAAAGAAAGGAACAGTGAGGGAGGTGGTGGGGATAGTATGTAGTTGTGGTGGTGATGGTGAAACTATTAAGGATGGTGGTTGAGGGGAATGATGGTGAAGGTATGAATAGTGTAGTGATGGTAGTGGTAGTGGTGGTGGTAGTGGTGGTGGTGGTGGTGGTAGTGGTGGTGGTAGAAGTGGTGGTAGTAGTGGTAGTGGTGGTGATGGTAGTGGTGGTGGTAGTGGTGGTGGTAGTAGTAGTTGTAGTGGTAGTGGTAGTGGTAGTAGTTGTAGTGGTAGTGGTGGTGGTGGTGGTTGTGGTAGTGGTAGTGGTGGTGGTAGTGGTATTAGTAGTGGTGGTGGTAGTGGTGGTAGTGGTGGCGGTAGTGGTGGTGGTGGTGATGGTGGTGGTAGTGATGGTGGTGGTAGTGGTTGTGGTAGTGGTGGTGGTAGTTGTAGTGGTGATGGTGGTGGTAGTGGTGATGGGGGTGGTAGTAGTATTGGTAGGGGTAGTAGTAGTGGTGGTGGTAGTGGTGATGGTGGTAGTAGTGGTAGTGGTAGTAGTAGTGGTAGTGGTAGTAGTAGTGGTAGTGGTGGTGGTTAATTAAAAAAGGGGTAAAGGAAACATGGTAGGTAGAAGGCATTCATTACTTTTGAAGGGAAAATAAGAGAGGGTGGCATGAATAGATGTAGAATATTCTTAGAAAAAATGTAGAGTTTAATTTTCAAAGGTATTCTAGTATGTTCCTCTTCCCCTTCCTCTTCCCTCTTCCCTCCTCTTCCTTTTCCCATCCCTCCTTTCATCCTCCCGTCCCCTCCTCTTCCCTTCCCTTCCCGTCCCTTCTTTCTTCCTCGTGCCCCATCCTCTTCTTTCCTACCTTCTTTCTTTCAACCTTTGTCATCCTCGTATTACACCCATCCTCCTCCCCCCTCTCTCAACAAAGACCTCTTTCATCAATCAGGAGAGAGAGAGAGAGGAGAGAGCAGAGAGATGACGACGGATGAGAGAGAGAGCGAGAGATCGGAGAGAGAGAGGAGAGAGATGAGAGAGAGACGAGGAGAGATTGAGAGGGAGAGAGAGAGAGAGAGGAGGAGAGAGAGAGAGAGAGTAAAGAAAAGGGACGAGAGAGAAAGAGACGGAGTGAGAGAAAGAGGAGAGAGAAAAAAGAGTGCTGAGAATGAGTGAGGAGAGACATGAGTGAGAGAGAGAATGAGAGAGAAAAGAATGAAAGAGGGAAGAGAGAGAGGAGAGAGAGAGGACGAGGAGGAACGAGCGATAGAGGAGAGAGGAGAGAGAGAGAGAGAGGGAGAGAGAGAGAGAGACAGAGAGAGAGACGAGAGAGATACCTTGATAGTTTATGGCTTGGTGAATACAATATTGTTCATAATCAAATCATACAGTCATACAAGCCACGGTCCATTAAAGCCGAGCTCTTTATGGACCTCATGCTATGATCATTTCGTTTGTCTCTCGTGGACTAAAGTGGACTATTGATAATTATACATTGACATACTTAACATTTTAAAATAGAAAGAGGGGATAAAAAAAGAGATAACAATACCTGTAGGCGAGGCGCCATACAGCTGCCTGAGCACCCACGGGCGAGGGCCAACCATCAGAGCCCTCAGTGAACCTCCAGAGCCTATCATCCGAGCCCTGGTCACCACTGCCTTACAGGCGCTATAGGCACCAAAATGTAAAAAAAAAAAAAAAAAAAAAAAAAAAAAAAAAAAAAAAAAAATGTAATAATAATAATATAAAAAATTAAAAATAAACGCTGAATACTGGTAATGAAGAAAAACAAAAATATGTGATAGTTAAAAATAATAATAAGACTCAATAATAATAACTATGATAAATAGTGATAATAATCAAAATAAATATAATAGCAATAATGGTAAAAAAGAAGACAATAATGATAATAATGATGATAATATTAATAGTGATAAAAATGATATCGATAATAACAATGATGAGAAAAAAAGAATTCTATATAATAATAATAATGATAATAATAGTCATAATAGTAACAATAATATCAATACTGAATATCAAAGTAATAATTAATTATAATAATGATAATGATAATAGTAATAAAGATACCGATTGAAGTAATCTTGATAGTTTCAATAACAAGAACAGTAATTATGATAAAAAAAAAACTATAATATATGAATAGATCAGAAGTTAATGCAAGACTAATAACCATTTCCAAAACAGTACCCTGTACCAAATATATATACAAGAAATCTATTCATACGCATATATATATATATATACACATACACATATACATATGCATACACACATACAGATATACTTATACATATATACACATACACATACACACACATGTACACGTGCATACACATACACACATACATACACATACATATTACTCACATATCCACCCACATCAATACGCAACTCACACACATTGAAGTACACAAAAGTACAATAATTAAATATTTCCGTTTGAGTTCTATTTCTTGAATATTTCTGTCTTCACCTTGTATCTAAATGAGTTAAGTGACACGGAATTCTTGACATCCTCCTGCAGTCGATTCCATACCTTTGCTCCCCGAAAAGTAACACTTTGTTGTGCGTGTGATGTCCTACAAAGTGGGAGTCTTAGGTTATTATTTCGTCGGGTGTCAATATTGTGAGACAGGTATCTGAAGTATTATATAGTAATATCGATATAGTCTGAAGTAAGGGTGAATATACAAAGCTTTGTACATAAACAAACAGGTTTGAAGGTTATCATGTCATGAACTTTATGTAATTTATTTTCAACAAAGAGGGGATTGGTGTGGTCATATTTTTGTTTGTGATACATGATGCGGATTAACTTTTTTTGTGCAATGAATATGTTATCTAAGTAAGTTTTGTGTGCCCCACCCCATACTGCTGAACAATATAACATATATATGGATAAACAACTGACAGGTATATTTGTCTTAAACAGTTGGAATTTAAGAACTGTCTCACCCTATATGATATCCCACATATTCATATAGAATATGTGGGATACATATTCACATATTCATATATCAGAGAGAGAGAGAGAGAGAGAGAGAGAGAGAGAGAGAGGGGGGAGAGAGAGAGGGAGACGGGGGAGAGAAAAGGGGAGGAGAGAGAGAGAGAGAGAGAAAAAAAAAAAAAACCTTACCTTATCTTATCTTACCTTCCTTTACTTTTTAGCAGGGTCCTTTTTTTTTACTTTATAACCTCGTTTATGTGTTTTTCTTTACATGCCTGTGTGTTGTTGTTTTTACTGTAGGATAGGATGTAAACATTTTGAATTTGCTAGAATACCATCACTCAACGCAAAAAATGAAATGATAAAAAACCGTCGAGAAAATTACAACGAAGAGTATAACAAAAAAAAGAGATAGCAAATAGGTTGTCTCTTTCTCTGCTTCTTATCTTTCATCTCCCTTCGCCTTGGCTGTCCCCACAACATCGTTAGAGAGGCAAGGAAGCTCAAGCGTCCACCGGCCCGCCCTCACAACAACTGAATTTGTCCAATATTTGCCCCGCCAAGATACGTGACCTAAAAACTAAAACCCAGGGGAGAGAGGGGGAGAGAGAGAGAGAGAGAGAGAGAGAGAGAAGAGAGAGGAGAGAGAGAGGAGAGAGAGAGGGAGAGAGAGAGAGAGGGGAGAGAGAGAGAGAGGAAAAGAGAGAAGAGAGAGAGGGAGAGAGAGAGAGAGAGAGAGAGAAAAGAGAGAGAGAGGAGAGGAGAGAGAGAGAGAGAGAGAGAGAGAGAGAGAGAGAGAGAGAGAGAAAAGGAGAGAGGAGAAGGAGAGAGAGGAGAGAGAGAGAGAGAGAGGAGAGAGAGAGAGAGAGAGAGAGAGAGGGAGGGGAAAAGAGAGAGGGGAGAGAGGAGAGAGAGAGAGAGAGAGGGGAGAGAGAGAGAGGGGAGAGAGAGAGAGGAGAGAGAGAGAGAGAGAGGAGATGAGAGAGAGAGAGAGAGAGAGAAAATTGGGCTTGGGCTTGGGCTTGGACTTGACTTGGCTTGGACTTGGACTTGGACTGGACTTGGACTTGGACTGGACTTGGACTTGGACTTGGACTTGGTAACATAATATCATAGTTCTTTTTACAATATTGTTTTTGGAAGCCCAGGACTGTTGAGCGAAGCTTTTATACAGACCTAATCGCCTATAAATTCTAGCAAGCAGACGGGAGCTAAAGGCCACCGACTTACGACAAAAATATATCCTAAGACAGAAACAAAGTACATATTATGCATACTTATACAAGAAACATACATCACATGCAGGTTCTTGTACATACAAAAATAAAACATGATGTATGGGGATATATACATCATACACGCTTATTATACATTTGAAGCCCATACGTACACCACGTATACATACATACATACATCCCCACATACATATAAAATCTATGCCCCAAAATGCGTGGCATACATAAACACACGCACATGATCATATACATACAAAATACATACAATAAAATACAACATACAATAATACATACACAAAACATACATATATACATATACATACACGCATACATATACACATACATACACACATACATGCATATACACACGCATACACACACATGCACATACACACATGCACATACACATACACACATGCACAAACATTTGCAGCTGTGCTATTGAGCCCATGCGTAGTAATATCAGTATATAAATATATGTGAAAATAGAAGAGTTAAACAGAGAGCAATATAGTTTTAATTTCGCTGGTATCTATTTATCAAATGTTGTTTAGCATTATTTTTGAAAGAAGACAATGAAAGGGAATTTCTGAGATTTTCTGGTAAAACCATTCCAGTATCTGCGCCCCCGTGTACCTATGTTTTGTTGGGCATGTGTGGTTCTGCACCGTGGGATTATTAGGTACAAGGGTCTTCTGCCGCCATCATGTGCTGTGTACTGGAAACAATTGTCAGAGTATGTGTTTAGGGAGTTAAAAACAAATATACAGGCTTGCAAGAACAATATGTCAGGTACTTTTAACAGTTTATTGATATGAAATAGAGGGTCAGTAGGGTCATATTTTGATCTGTAGAACATTATCCGGACTATTTTCTTCTGAGCAAGAAATAGATGATCAATGTAGGTCTTGTAGGCTCCGCCCCAGATAGCTGCACAATACAATAAATGTGGGTATATTAATGATATATAAATTTCCTTAATGCATGTAGTGGTAATACAATTCCTTAAATTGTATAAAATCCCTGTTAGCCAGGAGACTTTAGTACATAGGTCACTTATATGAGATTTCCATAATAATTTACTGTATGATTATCCCTAAAAACTTGAATTCATGAACTTGTATTACGGAGAAGTTTTCCATTTTAATGGTAACATGAGTTGTGTTGGTCATTAAAGGGCTGGAGACCTTGAAGCACGATTTGGAAGTGTTTAAAGACAGTTTGTTACTTTTCAGCCAATCAGACACATGTTTTAATTCTATATTAAGGGTATTTTCAATCACTTAAATCTTTTCCTTGTACATATATCGTGGTGTCATCAGCATAAAGAAGAAACTCCAATCTATCAGTGCAACTAATAATGTCATTTATAATAATCAAAAAAAAAAACGGGCCAATATTGATCCTTGTGGCACACCACGGCAGATGGAATTTTGTGTAGATGGAAAGCTATTGTACACGGTGTATTGTTTTCTAGAGCTCAGATAACTTTTAAACCATTCATGTGCTGGCCCTCGAAATCCATAGACTTTTAATTTTTCTAACAGAATAGCGTGAGATACGGACTCAAAAGCTTTTGTTAAGTCACAGAATACTGATATTTGATGTTCCTTGCAATCTACTGCATTATATATATTGTTGCATAGTTGGTGTACAGCTAACGGAGTACTGTGATGGGGTCGGAAACCATGCTGAACTATGGCTATGAACAATGGCTGAGAACAAGAAAGGCCAATGTCACATATCTATGTTTTGAGAAAAATGCGTTTGAAATATTGCATCCTTCATCATTGCATCAGGTAATAACAGCAGATGAAAGATTTTGTTTCAGTAATTACTTAGATTATAACCTATCATTTCTTGCAATGATAGATACATACATTTCCAGTTAGGTGGTGGACTTATCTAAAATTAGCCATTTTTTGACATTGGCCCTTCTAGTTCTCAGCCCTAGAGTTAAAAGTAAAAATTTTGACAGATAATTAATCAACTACTCTATTTACTACAATTTTTTCAAATATTTTGCTAAGGCTTGGTAAGATAGAAATGGGTCGATAATTACCATGCATAGACTTAATACCCTTCTTAAATACAGGAACTATTTTAGCAACTTGTAAGTGTTTTGGGAAAATACCTTCTTTAAACGATCTATTTATTATATATTCTAAGAAAGGAGAAATTACATCACTGCATTGTTTTATATGAGAGTGCTGTGAAGTGTGGGGCAGGTGTATCCAGCTTCTTTCCTGTGAATACAGGAGTGAGGCAGGGGTGCGTCCTTGCCCCATCACTTTTCAACGCTTGTATGGACTGGGTATTGGACAAGGTTGTAGATCAAAGTGATTGTGGAGCATCCGTCGGCAACACCAAGATCACTGATCTTGTTTTTGCCGATGATGCAGTAATCTTTGCTGAGTCGCTGGAGGTCCTGGTGATGGCTCTCGAGGCGCTGCACGAGGAGGCAAAGCCTTTGGGACTTGAGGTCTCCTGGCTCAAGACCAAGGTCCAGGTATTTGGAGACTTACTAGACGAAGCAGTACAGTCTGTTCATGCGTGTGGCGAGGACATTGAGATCTTGGAAAGTTTTACATACCTTGGTAGCGCAGTCCATAATGACGGCGGGTCACGTCAAGAAGTCTTACGACGGATTGGCATAGCCCACGGTGTTATGAACTCGCTCAGCGGGAGTATTTGGCGTTGTCGGTACCTGTGCAGGAGGATAAAGATCCGGATCTTCAAGTCGCTTGTGATCCCTGTCTTACTCTATGTTTGTGAGACATGGACACTAAATAGTGACTTGAAGAGACGAATCAATGCCTTTGGTAATAAGTGTCTTCGCAGAATCATGGGGTATCGCTGGGATGATTACGTGTCAAATCAGCGATTGCACCGTGAGACTGAATCGAGGCCTATTACCTGCATAGTCCGTCAGCGCCAACTTCGGCTATATGGGCATGTGGCACGCTACCCTGAAACCGATCCTTCCCATCGGGTTGTATCTGTAAGAGGACAATCCGGCGTGGAGGAGGCCAAGGGGGCGCCACAAGGCTCGTGGCTGGGGCGAGTTGATGTTCTTGTCGAGAGCTGCTTGGTATGGGAAAGGAGCCTGCATGGGAACTCGCGCGTGGTGACCCCCGGGAGTGGCGTCGTAGGGTGGGCGAGGCGACGCGCCCCCCGGCGTATGCCCCCAATGATTGATTGATTGATTGTTTTATAAGTGTTATGCTTATGTCATCAAATCTAGGTGAAGTTATGTTTGGATTTTGTACAACAGATTCAATTTTTTTACTTGATATTGGTCGCAGATAAAATGAAAAGGAAACAGGTTCTGGCAGGTATTGCTTAAATAAATCATTATGACGTTTTGGGGGTTGTGGAACAGTATTACAAAAATATTTTAAATGAAAAGGGAAATATCTTTTTTATTAGTAAAGCTTTTTTCGGGAAAAGGTTAGGGTAAAGGGATTTTACGATAAGAGAGAGGAGAGAGGAGGAGAGGAGAAGAGAGGGGAAGAGGGAGAGAGAGAAAAGGGAGAGGAAGGACAGAGGAGGGAGAGAGGAGAGAGAGGAGAGAGTTGGAGAGAAGAGAGGAGAGAGAGAGGGAGCGATGGAGTCGATGAGGGAGAGGATGTGATGAGATGATGTTATAAGTTATGCACAAAATCTAGGTGAAAGTTATGTGGATTTTGTACAACAGATTCAAATTTTTTTATTGATATGGATCGCAGATAAATGAAAAGGAAAACAGGTTCTGGCAGGAATGCTTAAATACAATCATTATGATCAGGTTATGGGCTGTTAGTGGAACAGTATTACAAAAAAACTATCAAATGCAATGGCAAGACTTTGTTATTAGTAATAGATTTATTCGAAGCGTATGGATGAAGGGAGTTACGATAAGAGAGAAATAGAAGAGAGAGAGGAGAAATAGAAGGACGAGACGAGAAGAGAGAAGAGAGAGAGAGAGGAGAGAGAGATGACGTAGAGACGAGACGAGACGAGGAGAGCAGGACAGAGATTAGACAGAGAGATAGAGATGAAGACAGAAGGAGAGAGAGATGACGCCAAATGAAGAAAGCAGACGGAGAGAGCAATTAGAGAAGACGAGAAGAGAAAAAAAAAAAGCGCTGAAAGATAATAAAGGGAGCAGACAAATTTAGACAGCAGACAGACAGATAGATAGATAGACAGACACAGGAACAGAAAGATGGACGTCCAAATACAAACAGACGGACAGACAGACAGACAGATAAGAATGATGATAGGGAAGGTAATTATGTTAAGTTATTATAATATGTAAAATCAATAATGTGAGTGCCAACGAGAGAAAGAGAGGGAGAGAAAAAAACTAATTAAAAATGCCAGGTGATGATTGATCGAGCGTGTTTATGATGATGAAGAAAATATTATGGGAGAAAAAAATAGGACAGTAAACAGAGCACGAGAGGGAGGGAAGGAAAAGGAGGAACACAGGTAGACAAGAAAGAAATACAGAAAAGCAGATGGGAAGAAGCCTAATATTTTAAGGAAGATGAAAAAAATCACACAGGTAAAAGATTCGAAAGATGAGAAAGACAGAAGAAAAAAACGAGAATTTAAGAAAACAAGAAAATTGAACACAGGGAATAGAGAAAAGAAATTCGAGGGAGGAGAAAAGAACAGGTACAAAAATACTAGATCAACTGACAACATTCATAGTAGTAGTAATAGTAGTCGTCAATTAACCTTGAAAAAATAGGTTGAATTGAAATGAAAACGAAAAATAATCAAGGGAAGGGAGACTCAGGTGATTTTGGAAACACTAGTCTGAATGGTGAAAGGTAATGCAATACTCTCACGGGCCTCCCCCTTCCCCTGCCATCCCTTACCTTTCCCCTGCCAGATAAGGGGGACGTAATAACTCATAATGGGCCGTAAACGAGCCAAATGGGTTATTGGAGAGGCTGTGAAGTGGTTTGATAAGGGGAAAGAAGGGGGGAAGGAAAAAGACGAGAGAAAGAGAGAGAGAGAGAGAGGGGAGAGAGAGGAGAGAGAGAAGAGAGAGGAGAGAGGGAGATAAGGGGGGGGGAAAAAAAGAGAGAGAGAGAGAGAGAGAGAGAGGAGGAGAGAGAGAGAGAAGACGAGAGAGAGGAGAGAGAAGGAGAGAAGCAAGAAGAAGAAAGAAGAGAAAAAAAAAAAGGAAAAGGAAAATTAGAAAAAACCCAAGGAGAGAAAAAAAAAAAGAAAAGGAAAAGAGAAAAAGAGAGAGAGAGAGAGAGAGAGGGGAAGGGGGAAAGGGGGGGGGGGGAGGGAAAGAGAGAGAAGAGAGAAAAAGGAGAGAGAGAGAGGAGAGAGAGAGAGAGAGAGAAGAGAGGAGAGAGAGGAGAGAGAGAGAGAGAGAGAGAGAGAGAGAGGGGAGACGAGAGAGGAGAGAGAGAGAGAGAGGAGAGAGAGAGAGGGAGAGAGAGAGAAAAGAGAGAGAGAGAGGACGAGGGGAGAGAGGGGAAGAGAATATTCATACGCAGTGACACGGCTAAAAAGTATTTGCATGTTGAATATCATTATGAAATTTAAGGAGAAAGTGGAGTGTGTGAATGACGTCGACTGATGATTATTTTTTCCTAATTTTTCCCCCTACTTATATTCCTTTGTGCGTGCGTGTGTGCTTGTGTGTCATTCACTCATGGTCTTGTCCACGCGAGTAGGATTCGTGATCGCCAGTTTCACACTCCCTGTGCGAGCTTGGAGCTCATTATTATCGATCTTTGAGTAATGCTGGGACCTCACACACTACACACACCCATCCGCTGCTCAAGGGGGATAGTAACTGCCCGATTTAGTCAATAAAAAATCTCGGGTAGCAGTAAAGATTCGAACCGGCTACCACAGAATGGCAGGCCAGCCCGCTATCTACTTGACCATGTGTATATGTGTGTGTGTGTGTGTGTGTTTAAATAGGTAGAATTAATACAACCCTTTTTTACTTTTTTCCCCCAAGCAATTGAGAAAGGGGGACAGTGTGTATAATTTATAAATTAAGGGGATAAAATAGAATGTGGGTACCCTCAGAAATTTTTTTTTTGCCGCGGCTGACGTATGGAGGAGTGTGTGGGGTGGTGTGTCTGTGTGTGTCTGTGTGTGTGTGTGTATGTGTGTGTGTGTGCGTGTGTTTAAATAGGTAGAATTAGACTACAACCTCTAATTCACCTTTCCTTCCTTCAGGTATGATATGAGTCGTCCAATTAGAGGCATATAATGGAATGATGGGTCCTCGGTGAGATTTTTGTCCTGCGGTGAATGCTGGAAGAAAGGGTTTTAGGAGGTTGTGTGTGTGTGTGTGTGTCTGGTCTGTGTCTGTGTCTGTGTCTGTGCTGTGTGTCTTGTTTGCTGTGTCGTGCTGTGTCTGTGTCTGTGTCTTGGTTGTTTGGTCTGTGTCTGTCTGTGTCTGTGTCGTGTCGGGTGTGTCTGTGCTGTGTCGGGTTTTTGTGTCTGGTCGTGTCTGTGTTTTTGGGGTTGTGTGGGGGGGTTTGGTGTGTGTCTGTGTATGTGTGTGCGCGTGGTGTGTGTGTTTTTGTGTGGTGGGGGGGGGGTTTGGTGTGTGTGGTGTATGTGTGGCGCTTTTGGTGTGTTATGTATGTGTGTGGGTGTGGGGGGTTTTTTGAGTGGGGGGGGGGGGTTTGTGGTGGTTTTATGTGTGTATGTGTTGCGCGGTGTGTTGTTGTGTTTTGTTTGTTGTGTTGGTGTTGTGTTTTTTTGGTGTGTGTTTGGGTGTTTGGGTGGGTATGGTGGGGTTTTGTGTTGTGGTGGTGGTGTGGTGGTGTGGTCGGTTGTGTCTGTTGTCGTGCGTGTGTGTGTTTGTGGGTGTGGGTGTGGGTGTGGGTGTGGGGTGGGGGTGTTTGTATGTGTGTGGTGGTGGGTTTGTGTGTTGGGGTATGTGGTGTGTGTCTGTGTCTGTGTCTGGTCGTTTCTGTCGGGGGTGTGCGTGTGGTGGGGTGCTGTGTGTGTGTTGGGGTGTGTTGGTGGTGTTGGTCTGTGTCTGTCTGTGTGTGTGTGTGTGGTGTGGTTGTGGTGGTGCGTGTGTGCTTTTCTTTTCGTGGGTGTGCGTGTGTGTGTGTGTGTGTGTGTGTGTCTCAGTAAGATTATAATGTATTGCTTGTAGCGTGATGGAAGGATAATTATTTTGTTGTTATTGTGGCTGTTTTTATTGTAGGATTATTTCGCCTCCATCATTATCATAATTTTTATCATCTTCTTCATTATTTTGCTATTTTTTCATCATCATCATCATCATCAGTGTTTAAAGCAAGGTTACAAAAAAACTTTTAAGTCACAGAAAAAAAGTAAGTATCTTTTTTTTATCAGAATCCAAATTTTTGGGAATGCCCCTGCTTACCAGCAGACCATTTCCCATCCGTTTTTCAGAAATAAAACCCTTTGCGTAAAAAATCCCAAATTCTTAGGGTTTTTTTAATAGCATGCATCAATAATGGAAAGAAAAAAATACATGACGGAGCTGTTTACTTCAGTTATTTTGCTATATAATAATCATACTTTTAGAAATTGAAAACTTTGATTGAAAAAAATATGCTTGGATTGAAAAAGAAATTATTTATACCATCATGCCAAAGAAAATACTAAGTTTAGGAAGTCTATGCCATTGATAAGTGTGATGGTGGACCTAATATATATTTTATCCGTAAGAAATAATAACTACCTCTCTTAGTTTTGTTTTTATTTGAATTTCTTGCTATTTTGTACTAATATGACATGCATGCGCAGCAGTTTTGATAGGGCAGTCACGCCTACTCCTCGCGGGCTGATAAGTATTCATTTCATAATACTATCACAGTTGTCTTCAGTGCTTATGTGTGTGTGCATTGCATTTTCTTTATTATTTGTCATGCATTCACTACCACAAGAGAGAGAGAGAGAGAGAGAGAGAGAAGAGAGAGAGAGAGAGAGAGAGGGAGGAGAGAGGGGAAGGGGAGAGAGAGAGAGAGAGGGAGAGAGCGAGAGAGAGAGAGAGGGAGAGAGAGAGAGAGAGAGAGAGGAGGAGAGGAGGAGAGAGGGAAGGGAGAGAGGAGAAGAGAGGAAGAGAGAGAGAGAGAGAGAGAGAGAGAGAGAGAGAGAGAATACAATAACATATATGGGTAGGTCACTTTTTAGTCAATTTGGCAGGTCTCCTTTTCTCGAGTTACAATTTTGTTTGCTATTCCCTTGGTGTCAATATCCACAATTTCATGCTTTTGAAACTCAACTCTGGGGCGAGAATTTTCCCACAGTGGTTGGTTGACATGCATTATTTTCGAGAGTGAAACTAAACGCCTTGCTTAAAATGCAAACAAGGACGGAGAGGAGGTTGCGTGTTGTGCCAGGAAGGAAAGCAAGAATAAAATAGGAGCTCTGAAAAAATATGCATATAAGCAGTAAAATGATGAAGGATGTAATAATGGTGTGTGTGTGCGTGTGTGTGTGTGTGCTTGTGCGTGTGTGCGTGGGGCTGTGTGTGTGGTGTGGTGTGAGAGAGAGAGAGGAGAGAGGAAGAGACGAGGAGAGAGAGAGGAGAGGAAGAGAAAAGGAGAGAGAGAAGAGAGGAGAAGATAGAGAGGGGAAGAGAGATGAGAGAGAGAGAGGGAGGAGAGAGAGAGAGAAGGAAAAGAGGAGGAAGGAGAGAGAGAGAGAGATGGCACCTCATTACTTTAAAGTTATATTAGCATGACAACAAAGTGATGGAGCAATGTTACTGCGCTTGATCTATCTATCTATCTATCTATCTATCTATATAGATAGACAGATATACAACATATTAAAGATCAAGATTAATTAATTACTCTGAAAACAAATAAAATGGGACATTGCTTTGAGAAGCATAAAGGATATTAGTAATAGAAGGAAATTTTTAAGAATATTTTTAAAAGTTAGTCAGGGAAAAAAATAAAGTAAATTAGGTGGTTTGGGCGTTTTAGTCTTCAGGCGTGAGCGCGTTTAGTGCATTTGGGGCATTGGGCGGAGTGCGTTTAATGCATTAGTGCGTTTAAATGCGTTGAGTGCATTGAGTGCGTTGAGTGCGTTGAGTGCATTGAGTGCATTGAGTGCGTTGAGTGCATCGAGTGCGTTGAGTGCGTTGAATGCATTGAGTGCGTTGAGTGCGTTGAGTGCATTGAGTGCGTTTGAGTGTGTTGAGTGCGTTGAGTGCGTTGAGTGCATTGAGTACGTTGAGTGCATTGAGTGTGTTGAGTGCATTGAGTGTGTTAAGTGCGTTGAGTGCGTAGAGGGATGTAGTGCGTTGAGTGCATTGAGTGCGTTGAGTGCGTTGAGTGCGTTGATGGGTGAATGTGTTGAGTACATTGAGTGCGTTGAGTGTGTTGAGTGCGTTGAGTGTGTTGAGTGCGTTGAGTGCATTTAGTGCGTTGAGTGTGTTGAGTGCGTTGAGTGCGTTGAGTGTGTTTGGGGGTTGAGTGCGTGAGGTGTTAAATGCGTTTGGGGGTGAGTGCGTGGTGGGTTGAGTGCGTGGTGCGTTTATGCATTGAGTGCATTGAGTGATGTAGTGCTCATGAATGTTATGGAAATCTAGGGAATGATGTTGTTTTTTATGTTTACGTAATTTAAAAAAAAATTCAAGCCCGAATGAGAGAGAGAGGAGAGAGAGAGAGGAGAGAGAGAGATGAGAGGGGAAGGAGAGGAGGAGAAAAGAAGAGAGAAAGGGGAAAAGAGAGAGAGAGAAGAGAAGAGCAAGACAGGACGGACAGAGACAGAGACAGAGACAGAGACAGAGCAGAACGAGACAGAGACAGAGACAGGACAGAGACAGAGACGAGACAGAGACAGAGAAGAGACAGAGAAGAGACAGGACGAGACAGAGAGAGACAGGACAGGCAGAGAAGGACAGAGAAGAGAGGGAAATTTACTCTACTTCTAGATTTCAGTATATGTATATAATAGGATGCATAACACCGCCACCGCCACCGCCACCGCCACCGCCACCACCACCACCACCACGCCGGTCCAAAAAGTGCCTACACCAGCTTAAAAAATCCTTTGGACCCCAAAACACCGTACAAAGTAAACGCGGATACCCTTTTTTTTATGCTCCCTCAACCCCACAACACACACGCACACAACACCTCCCCTTCTCATATTCCCCATTAATCTTGGTTATTATTGGTTTAGTTCCCCCCAACATCTTTGGTTTCGTAGTTACGGTTTTCCCTTTTACTTCTAGTGGGGTTTAATTATATATTTTATTGTTTTTTCTTTTTTTTTCTTTTTTTTGTCATTACTTGCCTAATTTAAGTTTTTGTTTGGTTTTGCAGCTCTTGGATGTGAAATGGCTACTTATATTTTTTAAATGTTTGTGTAAATAGTACGTACGTCTTAATAGTTTCTATTTTTCTCTTGTTAAACTTGCAAGATAGATTAATGCATACCTAAATATGGATAAATGCATGATACGTAGAGAGAGAGAGAGAGAGAGAGAGAGAGAGGGGAGAGAGAGAGAGAAGGAGAGAGAGAGAGGAAAGAGAGAAAGAGAGAGAGAGGGGAAAAGGGGAGAGAGAGAGAAGAGAGAGAGAGAGAGGCGAGAGAGGGAAGAGAGAGAGAGGGAGAAGGAGAAGGAAGAGAGAGAGAGAGAGAGAGACTCACTGACTCACACAAAATGTTGTTTGTTCAGAACACAATCTGCATAAACCGTACCTTACTGCATTTCCTCTGCCTGTCTCTGTTTTTATTTGTCTCCTTCTCTTCTCTGTCTGTCTCTTTGGCTGTCTTTCTCTGTATCTTCCCGTCACTCTCTTATTCACACACACACACAAACACCACACACACACGCACACGCACACGCACACACACACACACACACACACAACACACACACACACACCAAGAAGATTTTTTAAGTAGATATGAAATCGTAGACGAAGGAGATTTAATTTGATGTTGATGTCAGGCAGAAGGTAGGTCATGGAAGGAAGGATTGTATAGGTAGGGATGGACTAACGAGTTTGAAATATTTGATTAAAGGTACAACAACTCTTTTTCTCCTATTTTACAATCACTCTCATTCCTGATTTCAGTCTCTTTTTATCCGTCTATATATTTATCTCTTTATTTTATCCCTCAACGTTAAAATACACGCGTTTTTTAAGGAAGTTGCGTTTAACGTTAAGGAAGATTAAAAAGCTATTCGGTTATACATTTTATTTGCTTATACTGAAAAATATGCTTGAATAAAAAAATGGAGCTTCATACAGATGATAGAATACAAATATGTGAGAAATACAGAAAATACATAACCTCGTCTGACATTTAATGACCTTCAGTATTTGCTTCACAATTTGCAATAGAAAAAAAGAAAAAAAGGTCAACAAGGACAGCGTGATATCTCTCTCTCTCTCTCTCTCTCCTCTTCTCTTCTCTCTTCTCCCCCTCTTCTCTCTCTCTCTCTCTCTCTCCTCTCTCTCTCTCTCTCTCCTCTCTTTCTCTCTCTCTCTTCCCCTCCCCTCTCTCTCTCTCTCTTCCTCTCTCTCTCTCTCTCTCTCTCTCTCTCTCTCTGTTAAAGCTTTAATCCTTACACAGATATCACACATTTAAAAATAATAATTAAAATACTCAGAAGCCTTTTTTTTTGAATTAATAAAATAAAAGCCCCATTTCAAATGGTCAAGTAAAGGGGATAAAGAATTTCTATTTTTGTCGAGGATAAAGTTGACTAGGTGAATTCGATACAGAGGAGACAGCAAGGGGGGGGAGAGAGAGAGAGAGAGAGAGTGTGTGTGTGTGTGAGAGTGCGTGAGAGAGTGCGTGTGTGTGAGAGCAGCATAAACAGACATATAGACAGATAAATATAGATACAAATTAATATAAACATATAAATCGAAACTCAAACAAACGGACTGACAGACGGACTACATTCATCACATCCACAAATTCCCCCCACGTGCAAAATGTAAATAATATATTCGCACGTTCGTGAGTGTAAATTGAAACTAAAGATAAGCGCTATAAATCCATCACCTTGTAAGTTATTTAGATTTAGGGGAAAAGGACCATGGGATACATAAATTAGGTTATCTTTATTCATGACTTTAATTAAATCCATTGGCGGGATCATAGACAGTTATACAGTGACGGGAAATTACGGTTAAAGGGCACCAAAGGGGGGGAAAAAAATGACACTGTATATATTTTTACATATATTTTAAAAGCGTTGGAATTAAGGGAAGCAGTCTACCATGTTTGGGGAAAAGCATAACCGGACCTGGACACGGAGCTGAAATAGGACACCAGCGAAATGTTTATAATTCACAGGATACTTTTTGTGTTGTTGTATTGCATTTGGAAATGGATGTGAGGCGGGAACCTGTGTGTTTGTTTATTTTTTCCAGGAACATGTTTATCTTTTGTTTTGTTTGTATGTAGGGGGAGGGAGGGGGGCGTGCTGTTTGTTGGGGGTAAGGGGGAGGGGTATGCTGTCTTGGGGGGTTCGTGGGGAGGAGGGGTTAGGGGTATCCTGTCTTGGGGGGGCAGGAGGGGTTAGGGGTATGCTGTCTTGGGGGGTTGGGGATGATAGGGGGAGGGTGTCTTTGGTGGGGAGGTATCCAAGTCTCATCAAGTGTTATGGAATGGCGCCACATATCAAGGAAGTCGCGGGTGTTGCTTCCTGCTGCTGACTCAGACAATATTACATGACACACGCAATACTCCTGCATGTGTTTCGCTGATCGGATACGTGCCTGAGCTTTGTCTTTACTCTCTCTCTCTCTCTCTCTCTCTCTCTTTTCTCTCTCTCTCTCTCTCTCTCTTCTCTCTCTCTCTCTCTATCTCTCTCTCTCTCTCTCTCTCTCTCTCTCTCTCTCTCTCTCCTCTCTCTCTCTCTCTCTCTCTCTCTCTCTCTCTCTCTCTCTCTCTCTCTCTCTCTCTCTCTCTCTCTCTCAGTGGGAAGCCTGTCGCATGTCGGGTGTAGTTTCGTCATAACACTGTAAGAAGCTCTCGTGATATCGTGAAACGCCTCGCCCATCAGTGCCTCGCCTCCATCCACTTCTCAAGCGCCCCTCTACCCCATCACTCCTCCAGCTCACTCTCGCTGCCTCACGTAGCTCTGAGAATGCCACACGCCGGGTATTCCTCCGTTTCGACTTTCTGAGGCGAAATCAGCCCCACAAATCTTGTTGAAAACTCAGCAGGACCTGACAGTGCAGCAAAGTTGGCCTGGGTGAGCAGCAGCAGCAGCGGAGTGACAAACACGGGCTTCTTGGGCTGCTCTTCGCTCCTCTTTGTGCCCTCACGCCGACAGCAGTGAGAAGAAAGGGCGTGTTTACATACAACAAACGCGACGTTCCGGGACAGAACAAATGCCTGACTCTGCTGGAGGAAATGACGACAGACTTGCTTGCTGGGAAGAGAAATAAGATCAATCTCGTGCCCGTTCGGTGTCTGTATCCATGCATAAAATTCGCCATTCCGGCTCATATCATAGAAAACAAACCTTCGCTTATCACCGGCGACGTAAAACTCGCCAAGCAAAAAGGGAGGAAAGTGACGAGAATGAGACAAGACATAAGGACACACTAAGTCATCCCGGAAGCTTATGTGACTCTTCACAGGAATCACAAGACATATCAAATAAAATAATCTTGCCATTTCATCCCCCCACTGCTGTAGGAGGTGCCAGCTGATGCGCGTCCTCCCCAATGATGGTTCTCGTGCAGTGGGATCTGAGGTATTACAACATCCTGAGAGCAGTTTTCCCCAGCGAGGCGTAAACAGGGCAGGGCGGTGGGGAGGCACTTAACAGGCCTCGGCTTAGCCCTGTAAAGTCCGTTTGGTGCTGAAGACCTGGATGGACGAACTGTCTGGGACTCGGGTCGGCCCAGAGGTGTTGGTCGTCTTCGTCAGCAGCTTGCAAAGACAAAAGATTGTGACAAAAGAAAGAAAAAAAAAAGAGAGAGGAGAGAGAGAGAGAGGAGAGAAGAGAGAGGAGAGAGGGAGAGAGAGACGAGAGAGAGAAGAGGAGAGAGACGAGAGAGAGAGAGAGGAGAGAGAGAGAGAGAGAGAGAGAGGAGAGAGAGAGAGAGAGAGAGAGAGAGAAGAGAGAGAGAGAGAGTATTAAGACCTAGGGCCCCACCTTCTTTTCCTTATGGTATACAAAGTCTTAATACACACACACACTCTCTTTCTCTTTTTTTCTTTCTCTCTCTTCTCTCTCTCTCTCTCTCTCTCTCTCTCTCTCTTCTCTCTCTCTCTCTCTCTCTCTCTCTCTCTCTCTCTCTCTCTCTCTCTCTCTGCTCTCTCTCTCTCTCTCCTCTTCTCTCTCTCTCTCTCTCTCTCTCTCTCTCTCTCTCTTTTTTCTTTCTTGTGTCACAATCTTTTGTCTTTGCAAGCTGCTGACGAGGACGACCAACACCTCTGGGCCGACCCGAGTCCCAGCTCTGCGTTCGTCCATCCAGGTCTTCAGCACCAAACGGACTTTACAGGGCTAAGCCGAGGCCTGTTAAGTGCCTCCCCACCGCCCTGTTTACGCCTCGCTGGGGGAAACTGCTCTCAGGATGTTGTAATACCTCAGATCCCACTGCACCGTCATGGGAGAGGACGCGCATCAGCTGGCACCTCCCACAGCATCCCATCCAGCAATACTCACCCCTGTACCCTGCCAGCCTTTCCCTACATACAGATAAGAAAACTATATGATGGAGAGTGTCGGTAACAAGGCTGCAACCGTACCTGGAGACGGGACAGGAGCCTCCCACACCAAGACCAAGACAACATCCATCCTTCAGAGAAAATCATGTCAACTCAAATAAAAGTCCTCCCATTATTTCCACTGTGCCGGGCTGTCTACGTAACACCGGGACGAGATCACAGCGCGGGGCGAAGTTTTAATAAGTAGAGGACGTGTTGAAACTTTTGTGGCTCCCGGATTCTCACGTTTAATGGACAGAGCGAAACTTTATCCTTCGTCCCTCATACCGCCCTTCCTTCCCCCTTTGCGTGACGTGTCTTGTCGCCTCGTCGCTAATTGCAGGGTGAAGATTACGTACCTCGTTTTACCCTTCCTCCTTCCCCTCATCTTTTTCGTCCTTTTCTCCATAACACCGTTTCTCTTTACAATATCCAATTATGTCATCCTTTAATCCGTCTAAACGACCTTTTTGTATCACGTCTCACACAGAATACAATATGAGTTGTATGTGTTAGCTCTTTGATCCCTAACGACACTTAACCCTTTCTTTCAGCCACTCATATCACCGCCAACTAACTGCATTTATACACCATTTCAACCCTTTATCCCTTTAAAATCTTCCCTTCCCTATCTTCTCACCCTCACAAGGAAGATCTGCTGTTCACTGTGTTTGTTTATAATCTCTTCCCTTTACACGTTAACCCTTTGCATCTCCCTTAACTTCTATTCCTCGTAGCACACCCCTTGCTTTCTCTCATCGCATTACCTTGCAGCGAGTGGAGAGGTGGATTCAACGGGGAAAAAGATAGAGGTTTATGGAGGACTTAGAGTATAGAGAGTTAGGGTGGTTGGCTTTGAAACGGACTGTGTATTGGGTGGTGGAGGAGGAGATCGGATAAAACTGTTGGCTATACGAGGGAAGGAAAGACACACAGGGAAAACAAGGAAGGTGATTTAGAAATTGTAAGACGCAAAACTGTACAGAGAAAAGGAAGATGGAAGGATAGAAGGAAGATTAGGGGAAGAGGCTTGTGTGAGAGAGAGAGAGAGAGAGAGAGAGAGAGAGAGAGAGAGAGAGAGAGAGAGAGAGAGAGAGAGAGAGAGAGAGAGAGAGAGAAGAGAGAGAGAGAGAGAGAGAGAGAGAGAGAGAGAGAGAGAGTATTAAGACCTTGTGTGCCATAGGGAAAAGAAGGTGGAGAGGATGGTGGAAATGAAATGGCAAAATGAAGGTGATGATGATGATGATGATGATGATGATGATGATGATGAGGGTGAAGAGGAGGAGAAAGAAGCCAAAATAATAAAATAGGAGAAGAAAAAGGTCACAATAAAAGAAGGAATAAGAGAAGGAGGATGAGAAGGAGACGAAAGCAGAATAGCAAGAGAACGATGAAAGCAGAAAAAGAAGAAGAGGAGGAGGAGGAGGAGGTAAAGCCGGTAAAATATTATGATAAAAAGATAACAGATCGCATGTTTCAACGTAAATAAAAGGAACACAAACGCACATACCAGCACCATTACCACTACAACTACCATTGCAACCACCACCACCACTGCCACCACCACCACCACCACGATCAAGAACAACACTAACAACACTAACAACAATACAAAGATAGTGGAGAAGAAGTTGAGCAAGTGAAGAACAAGTTAATGAAGAGCACAATTAACAACAATAACAACAACTACAACACCACCACCACGATCAATAACAACAACAACACAACAACAACAACAACAAAATAACAACAACACGAAGGTAGTGAAGAAGTTGAACAAGAACAAGAACAAGTTAATGAAGAGCACAATTAACAACAATAACAACAACTACAACACCACGATCAATAACAACAACAACAACAAAAGCGAAACAATAATAACGAAGCAACAAAAACGAAACAGTAATAACGAAACAGTAATAACGAAACAACAAAAACGAAACAGTAATAACGAAACAGTAATAACGAAACAGTAATAACGAAACAGTAATAACGAAACAACAATAACGAAACTGTAATAACGAAACAGTAATAACGAAACAGTAATAACGAAACAACAAAAGCGAAACAGTAATAACGAAACAGTAATAACGAAACAGTAATAACGAAACAACAAAAGCGAGACAGTAATAACGAAACAGTAATAACGAAACAGTAATAACGAAACAAAAACGAAACAGTAATAACGAAACAGTAATAACGAAACAACAAAAACGAAACAACAAAAACGAAACTGTAATAACGAAACAGAATACGACAAAAACGAAACAGTAATAAAAAGAAAACAACCAAAAGCGAAACAGTAATAACGAAACAGTAATAACGAAACAGTAATAACGAAACAGTAATAACGAAACAGTAATAACGAAACAACAATAAAACACTCATAACAGAAACAAAAGTGAAACGAAACGATTTGAAACCAGAACCAGAGATAAATCGTGGGTTCTTTCGAAGCTTCACCTGGGACGGAGCAACACTGAAAAACACGGGGCAACGTTTTCATACTTTCTCTTTTTTCTCTTTTTCACTGCGAAATGTTTTTGTGTTCCATAGCGGATGAAGCTTGAGTGGGCGAGGAGGGGGAGAGGGCAGAGGTGGGCCAGGAGGGGGAGAGGTGGGTGTGGGAGTGAGGCTGTGGAAGGGAGAGTGGAAGAGAAGGGAGTGTGGAAGAGGAGAGTAAAGTGTTAAAGGTTTTGAGAGTGATAGGTGGAATGAGACGCCCGGGTGTGGAATGGAGAGAGGTGGACGGTGTTTTGGAGGTGGAGGTGGAGGAGGAGGAGGAGGAGGAGGGGAGGGGGAGGGAAGGGGGAGGAGGAAGAGGAGGAGGAGGAGGACGACGCTAAAGGAAAAGAGGGGGTCTGAAGTGGAAGCGAAAGAAAAGGACGTTGAGACAGTCTGGTGGGGATGGAGGGAAGGAGGGAGGGAGGCAAGCAAGTAAGCAAGCAAGCAGGCAGGCGGGCAGGACAAGGTGGCTATCGCATGAACGCTTCGCTGCCATGCATTTACAATCGCGAGAAAGTAATTAAATTCCTATGTAAATTTTCCTTTGTCACTCTCGCACCTGGGAGACATTTTATGCCCCAC
>JACEEZ010013601.1:107500-124463 GCA_016584305.1 Chionoecetes opilio
CTAACAAAAATATTGATACATTTTTGATATCACATGATTGATTCTCCAGACTATTTTTTTTAGCGATATATTTTATATGTACTTCATTTTTTTTTCTTTTAAGTTTTTGTTGAAAGCTATTTGGCAAAAAACTTCATCAAACGATGAGGATAACACAATCGTTGTGCATCTCATGGATCACAACTGCCAGGTGTCCTTGTTAGGTCACGCGGGTAGGCGCCGGTAAACCTGCTTCCTATACGAGCACCTACCCTACCCGCACGGGTAACCAGCGAGCAGGCAACCTGCTTTACCCATACGCCCACCTGATAGTCCACGTTGAACCTGTGACACACACACACACACACTATCTCTCTCTCTCTCTCTCTCTCTCTCTCTCTCTCTCTCTCTCTCTCTCTCTCTCTTCTCTTTATTGAAGACTTTTGACGAGTGAAATTGTGAAAAATTTCATAACATGTAAAATAATACCATAAATTTGTTTAAAACAAAACATTGAAAAGAGAGATGTTTATGCAGACATAATATCATTATTGAATATGCCACAACACCACTACTACTTTTACTACTACTACTACTACTACTACTACTACTACTACTACTACTACTACTACTACTACTACTACTACTACTACTACTACTACTACTACTACTATACCAGTACTACTACTACTACTACTACTACTACTACTACTACTACTACTACTACTACTACTATACCAGTACTACTACTACTACTACTACTACTACTACTACTACTACTACTACTACTACTACTACTACTACTATACCACTACCACTACTACTACTACTACTACTACTACTACTACTACTACTACTACTACTACTACTACTACTCACTATACCAGTACCACTACCACCACTACTACTACTACTACTACTACTACTACTACTACTACTACTACTACTATACCAGTACTACTACTACACTACTACTACTACAAACTACTACTATACCACTACTACTACTACTACTACTACTACTACTACTACTACTACTACTACTACTACTACTACTACTATACCAGTACTACTACTACTACTACTACTACTACTACTACTACTATACCACTACTACTACTACTACTACTACTACTACTACTACTACTACTACTACTACTACCACTATACCAGTACCACTACTACCACTACCACTACCACTACTACTACTACTACTACCACTACTACTACTACTACTACTACTACTACTTCTACTACTACTACTACTACCACCACCACTATACCAGTACCACTACTACCACTACCACTACCACTACTACTACTACTACTACCACTACTACTACTACTACTACTACTACTACTACCACCACCACCACCACCACTATACCAGTACCACTACCACCACTACCACTACTACCACTACCACTACTACCACTACCACCACTACCACTACTACCACTACCACTACCACCACTACCACTACTACCACTACCACTACTACTACTACTACTACTACTACTACTACCACTACTACTACCTCTACTACTACCTCTACTACTACTACTACTTCTACTTCTCCTGACTAACCATCTAATCTCACTCATTATTTCTTCACAACAACAATAACTACTACGTACTGCTACTATTTCTACTACTACTTCTACGTACTACCATTAATGTTGTTGCTGTTTCTATCTCCATCGTTGTTATTGTTGTTCTTGCTGCTCCTGTCGTGAATTTGTGATGATTGATGGCACTTGACATTCTATCCCAATCGACAAATCAAGTTAGGACTGTGCCAAATTATGATTTTTCATTAGCAATTATAATTTTCCAACATACGCTCTCACATTTCATATAGTACTGTCACACACACACACACACACACACACACACACAGACACAGACACAGACACAGACACAGACACACACATCTCTAATCACACTGTATATACTAAAACGTATTTTGTATAATTTGCTCTAAAGTAAATACTGCAGTCAGAAACACATGAAAAGGATGGGAAGAGAACCACGTACATGGCTTTAACCCCCCCTTCCCCCCCTCCATTCCCCCCCTCCTCTCCATCAGACCGTATGCCCCGCCATGCCCCCAAAGAACATTTTTCTCCAAACAAGTGATTAATTGCGCCGAGGTAACTTTTGTAGTGCGCCGGGAAGGGAGGGGAGAGGAGGCCCTTTTTGTTAACTCAACCCCTTTATTTGAAATGCCTTGTGTACTACCATGTGTAAGGCACGACTGACTGACTGACTGACTGACTGACTGACTGTCTGACTGACTGACCGACTGACTGACTCATTGACTGACTGACCAACTGACTGACTCATTGACTGACTGACCAACTGACTGACTCATTGACTGACTGACCAACTGACTGACTCATTGACTGACTGACTAACACTCACTCACTGAATGACTAACCTACTTATTAACAAACTGGATGAATGACAAACTAGTAATTGACTGTTGTTTTGGATAGCTGACTGACTGACTGGCTGACCGCTGGTTTGTTAACTGAAAAGATTGTTTCTATATAGCTCACTGGCTCTCCTAAACTCGTGGCTGCCGATGAGTTCATGAATAACCCAACATTACTGTAAGCGTTTCAAACAGTGATATAACATTAATGTTCATCACGACTGAATTAATGAGATGTTTTGAGAATAAGCAAAATATGTGTTGAATGTATAATGTTGATGCCATGCTCTTCTAGGTAACGCGAGGTTTACGAGTATGATTAAAATACAATTATAATGAAGAGTATTATGAAGGCGGGTGATACAAAACGATACTGCACTCTAATTACTGTTAATGCATTGATGATGATAGGGAAAGATAAAGAACAATGGCTCATTTGAGTGTTTGGAAGGCAAGCTAACGAGGAAAGTGTAACAAGAATGAATTTGCGTGTGAGTACCTTTTTTTTTTTTTACATCACAAAGGACTGGCCTAGTAAAAAAAGAAAAAAACAACAAGAAGAAATAGCCTGCTTAAGTTGCAAGTCCCTATAAAGAAGACAGTCAGATAATATAGAAAGGAGGGTGGACCAATTTAGTTCAGTGGGTGCCTTGTCACTCCTCTCTTTAAGAAATTTAAATCGCAGGAAGGTGAAAAAATAGAAACAGGAAAACTTATTGAACTCCTGAAAACTGATGTCAGACTCTATCGAATGCCTTCCAATGAGTTTAAAGCAGCCAAGGTTTTATCAAGAGTTTTGCGAAGATTCATACATTACGAACTTATAAAACCAGACTGTTCATAACTTAATTCATAGTCACGAAGAAACTGAACATTGGAAGTTGAAGAAATAGATAATTTTTCTATTATGTATCTTTTCAAAAATGTATTGCGTAGCAGGAAATATAAGAACGGTGGGTGATGGAGAGAGGAAATAAGAATGACATGCAAATCAATAGAAAAAAAGGGGGGGGGGTAGTGTAAACAAGGTTATAGTGTATCCTATTTGTCATGCATTATCCTCCTATTCCTACACTTGACTCATCACTCTTATCACATACTCCTTATTTTCCATCTATTTTTTCATCCTCTTTCTTTTACATACCTTCACTTAATTTTTACATACTTGCCCTTAATTTTTACATACCTTCACTTAATTTTTACATACCTTCACTTAATTTTTACATACTTGCACTTAATTTTTACTTACCTGCACTTAATTTTTACATACCTGCACTTAATTTTTACATACTTGCACTTAATTTTTACATACCTGCACTTAATTTTTACATACTTGCACTTAATTTTTACATACATTCACTTAATTTTTACATACTTGCACTTAATTTTTACATACCTTCACTTAATTTTTACATACCTTCACTTAATTTTTACATACCTTCACTTAATTTTTACATACCTTCACTTAATTTTTACATACTTGCACTTAATTTTTACTTACCTGCACTTAATTTTTACATACTTGCCCTTAATTTTTACATACTTGCACTTAATTTTTACATACTTGCACTTAATTTTTAAATACCTGCACTTAATTTTTACATACTTGCACTTAATTTTTACATACATTCACTTAATTTTTACATACTTGCACTTAATTTTTACATACATTCACTTAATTTTTACATACTTGCACTTAATTTTTAAATACCTGCACTTAATTTTTACATACTTGCACTTAATTTTTACATACATTCACTTAATTTTTACATACTTGCACTTAATTTTTACATACATTCACTTAATTTTTACATACTTGCACTTAATTTTTACATACTTGCACTTAATTTTTACATACTTGCCCTTAATTTTTACATACCTTCACTTAATTTTTACATACTTGCCCTTAATTTTTACATACCTTCACTTAATTTTTACATACCTTCACCTAATTTTTACATACCTTCACTTAATTTTTACATACTTGCACTTAATTTTTACTTACCTGCACTTAATTTTTACATACTTGCACTTAATTTTTACATACCTGCACTTAATTTTTACATACTTGCACTTAATTTTTACATACATTCACTTAATTTTTACATACTTGCACTTAATTTTTACATACTTGCACTTAATTTTTACATACTTGCACTTAATTTTTGCATACCTTCACTTAATTTTTACATACTTGCCCTTAATTTTTACTTTTTACATACTTTCACTTATTTTTACATCCTTTCACTTAATTTTTACATACTTGCACTTAATTTTTACATACATGCACTTAATTTTTACATACTTGCACTTAATTTTTACATACTTGCACTTAATTTTTACATACTTGCACTTAATTTTTACATACTTGCACTTAATTTTTACTTTTTACATACTTGCACTTAATCTTTACATACTTGCACTTAATTTTTACATACTTGCACTTAATTTTTACATACTTGCACTTAATTTTTACTTTTTACATACTTGCACTTAATTTTTACATACTTGCACTTAATTTTTACATGCTTGCACTTAATTTTTACATACTTGCACTTAATTTTTACATACTTGCACTTAATTTTTACTTTTTACATACTTGCACTTAATTTTTACATACTTTCACTTAATTTTTACATACTTGCACTTAATTTTTACATACCTTCACTTAATTTTTACATACTTGCACTTAATTTTTACATACCTTCACTTAATTTTTACATACTTGCACTTAATTTTTACTTTTTACATATTTGCACTTAATTTTTACATACTTTCACTTAATATTTACATACTTGCACTTAATTTTTACATAATTGCACTTAATTTTTACTTTTTACATATTTGCACTTAATTTTTACATACTTTCACTTAATTTTTACATCCTTGCACTTAATTTTTACATACCTTCACTTAATTTTTACATACTTGCACTTAATTTTTACATACTTGCACTTAATTTTTACATACTTGCACTTAATTTTTACGTACTTGCACTTAATTTTTACATACTTGCACTTAATTTTTACATACCTGCACTTAATTTTTACATACCTGCACTTAATTTTTACATACCTGCATTTAGTTTTTACATACTTGCACTTAATTTTTACATACTTGCCCTTAATTTTTTGTTACATACTTGCACTTCATTTTTACATACTTGCACTTAATTTTTACATACTTGCACTTATTTTTTACATACTTGCACTTAATTTTTACATACTTGCACTTAATTTTTACAAACATTCACTTAATTTTTACATACTTGCACTTAATTTTTACATACATTCACTTAATTTTTACATACTTGCACTTAATTTTTACATACTTGCCCTTTATTTTTACATACTTGCACTTAATTTTTACATACTTGCACTTAATTTTTACATACTTGCACTTAATTTTTACATACATGCACTTAATTTTTACATACTTGCCCTTAATTTTTACATACCTGCATTTAATTTTTACATACTTGCCCTTAATTTTTACATACTTGCCCTTAATTTTTACATACCTGCATTTAATTTTTACATACTTACACTTAATTTTTACATACTTGCCCTTAATTTTTACATACATTCATTTAACTTTTACATACTTGCACTTAATTTTTACATACTTGCCCTTAATTTTTACATACCTGCCCTTGATTTTTACATACCTGCCCTTAATTTTTACATACTTGCCCTTAATTTTTACATACTTGCCCTTAATTTTTACATACCTGCCCTTAATTTTTACATACTTGCCCTTAATTTTTACATACCTGCCCTTAATTTTTACATACTTGCCCTTAATTTTTACATACCTGCCCTTAATTTTTACATACTTGCCCTTAATTTTTACATACTTGCCCTTAATTTTTACATACATTCACTTAATTTTTACATACCTGCCCTTAATTTTTACATACTTGCACTTAATTTTTACATACTTGCACTTAATTTTTACATACTTGCACTTAATTTTTACATACTTGCACTTAATTTTTACATACTTGCACTTAATTTTTACATACCTGCACTTAATTTTTACATACCTGCACTTAATTTTTACATACCTGCATTTAATTTTTACATACTTGCACTTAATTTTTACATACTTGCCCTTAATTTTTTGTTACATACTTGCACTTCATTTTTACATACTTGCACTTAATTTTTACATACTTGCACTTATTTTTTACATACTTGCACTTAATTTTTACATACTTGCACTTAATTTTTACATACATTCACTTAATTTTTACATACTTGCACTTAATTTTTACATACATTCACTTAATTTTTACATACTTGCACTTAATTTTTACATACTTGCCCTGTATTTTTACATACCTGCACTTAATTTTTACATACTTGCACTTAATTTTTACATACTTGCACTTAATTTTTACATACATGCACTTAATTTTTACATACTTGCCCTTAATTTTTACATACCTGCATTTAATTTTTACATACTTGCCCTTAATTTTTACATACTTGCCCTTAATTTTTACATACCTGCATTTAATTTTTACATACTTGCACTTAATTTTTACATACTTGCCCTTAATTTTTACATACATTCACTTAACTTTTACATACTTGCACTTAATTTTTACATACTTGCCCTTAATTTTTACATACCTGCCCTTGATTTTTACATACCTGCCCTTAATTTTTACATACTTGCCCTTAATTTTTACATACTTGCCCTTAATTTTTACATACCTGCCCTTAATTTTTACATACTTGCCCTTAATTTTTACATACCTGCCCTTAATTTTTACATACTTGCCCTTAATTTTTACATACCTGCCCTTAATTTTTACATACTTGCCCTTAATTTTTACATACTTGCCCTTAATTTTTACATACATTCACTTAATTTTTACATACCTGCCCTTAATTTTTACATACTTGCACTTAATTTTTACATACTTTCACTTAATTTTTACATACTTGCACTTAATTTTTACATACTTGCACTTAATTTTTACATACATGCACTTAATTTTTACATACTTGCACTTAATTTTTACATACATGCACTTAATAATTACATACTTGCACTTAATTGTTACATACTTTCACTTAATTTTTACATACTTGCATTTAATTTTTACATACTTGCACTTAATTTTTACATACTTGCACTTAATTTTTACATACTTGCACTTAATTTTTACATACTTGCACTTATTTTTTACATACTTTCACTTAATTTTTACATACTTTCACTTATTTTTTACATACTTTCACTTAATTTTTACATACCTTCACTTAATTTTTACATACTTGCACTTAATTTTTACCTTTTACATACCTTCACTTAATTTTTACATACTTGCACTTAATTTTTACATACTTGCATTTAATTTTTAATTTTTACATACCTTCACTTAATTTTTACATACTTGCACTTAATTTTTCATGCACTTAATCTTTACATACCTGCACTTAATTTTTACATACTTGCACTAATTTGTACATACTCACTTAATTTTACATACTTGCACTTAATTTTACAACTTGCACTTAATTTTTACATACTTGCCCTATTTTTACATACTTTCACTTATTTTACATACTTGCACGAGATTACTACTTTCCTAATTTTAATACTTTCACTTATTTTTAATTTTTCACTCTTTATTTCTCATCTCACTGATTTCCTCCTCATTTATTCCCTCTGCACACCCTCACCTGGCACTACCTCATCTCCACCCTCCTAATTCTCCCTGCTCTTACTCTCCCAGCACTTACACCCTCATCACTCACTCGCATTGGAGTTAGGGAGGAGGGCGAGGGGAAGGGAGAGAGGCGGCTCAGATTAACGAGGTGTATTGCGTCTCATTTCACTTCAAAATAAAACTAGAGAGAAAAACGTAATGAAAATGGACAGCAGCAGATGAAAGAATGCACAATTTATGAGAGCGAGAGAGAGAGAGAGAGAGAGAGAGAGAGAGAGAGAGAGAGAGAGAGAGAGAGAGAGAGAGAGAGAGAGAGAGAGAGAGAGAGAGAGAGAGAGAGAGAGAGAGAGAGCCTGCTAATGAGGGAAGCGAAGCGAAAATATAAGCAAGGAGGGAGAGCCCAGGTAAACAAACTTACACAAGGAATACAAGAAAAGTAAGAGTTAAAAAGATAGGTATACAGGAAAGGGAAATAGAAGACATGGGGGTCAACAAAAAGGCGTATCAAAGGCAGAGGAGAGTAAACAGTGGAGCGAGAGAGGGCGAGGAAACTACTATAAAACAACACAAACGAAAAAAGGCAAAACAAATGGGGATTAAAAAGGGCGGGAAAATGAGAAGAAAATATAAACAGCAATTCCGTGAGTGTTTAAAATGGAAATGATAAATACGAGGGTGTGTTTATGAGAAAAGAAATTGCAGTAGTGAGAGAGAGAGAGAGAGAGAGAGAGAGAGAGAGAGAGAGAGAGAGAGAGAGAGAGAGAGAGAGAGAGAGAGAGAGAGAGAGAGAGAGAGAGAGAGAGAGAGAATTATAATCTGTTAGCAAAGGAAGAGCAATCAATGTGAAAGTCTGCCCATCACAATCACTTATTCCAATCCTTATGTCAGATCTAATCGTGTGTGTGTGTGTGTGTGTGTGTGTGTGTGTGGTGTGTGTGTGTGTGTGGTGTGGTGTGTGTGTGTGTGTGTGTGTGGTGTGTGTGTGTGTGGTGGTGTGGCGGAGGGTACACATGCATGTTTGTTTGCATACAACATTAGTGAAAGGGAAATGCCAAAACTAAGGATAAATATTTTTTCCTTCTTCCTTCTTCTCCTTGTTCTTGTTCTTGTTCTTGTTCATGTTCTTCTTCTTGTTCTTCTTCTCATTCTTCTTCTTCTTCTTTTTCTATCCCATAAACATATAGCTCTTAACAATCACGTAAGGATCAAAATGCCAAAACAATAAGTGTCAATAATGTCGTGGAGTCGTGTTGTTTCCACCTTAAAGAGACATGTTTTTACCTCCCAGGCTCCTTCCTGGAGTCTTTGTTGGGTGCGAGGCGTGTATAATTGCCGCACGTTAAGTTGGCGAAAATGGGGCCCTTTCACTACCCCCTTCCGAACGCACGGGATTGGCTGAGGTGTTGGGTGAGAATGCCTTACTCCAAGTTCCGCCCTAAAGACCCAACACCTCAGCCAATCCCGTGCGTCCAGAAGGGGGGAGTGAAGAGGCCCCATTTTCGCCAACGTAACGTGCGGCGACTATAGTAAGGCGGGTGTTATGGAGGGGGCGCGGTGCTTTGTGTGACGGAACTGGCGATGGCAGAAAGAAGGGAATGTTTACAAGTTTATTAATGAAAGGGGGGGAGGGTTACAGAGAAGGGGGATGTACAAGAATAAAAGAACACTGAAATACAGAACAAGTTTAAATGGAATGGGGTGCAAGAAATGTACTAAAGGGGGAGGTGGCAGAAGAGGAAGGGAAATATGCCATTTAATATGCGGGTAAAGAAAGAAAAGGAACACATTGAGATTATGAAAAAGATGATGAAGAAAAAATATATTAATAATAGAATATGAAGAAATACAACGCAATAAGGAAATAAAAAGTTAGGGTTGTGTGTGTGTGTGTGTGTGTGTGTGTGTGTGTGTGTGTGTGTGTGTGTGTGTGTGTGTGTGTGTGTGTGTGTGTGTGTGTGTGTGTGTGTGTGTGTGTGTGTGTATATTGTTGTCGAGTAGCTGTAGAGTAGGAAGGAAGAGAGCGAAAAAATTGCTTATATTCAGTATACAAGAGGGGAAGGGCGGCTCGGGTTCCATTGGTCACCGGGGTAACCTTAGCGACCCTGCCCTGGGGCGGGTTATGAGGGGCGACACCACCACCACCAACACCACCACCACCACCACCACCACCACCCCCACCACCACCCCCACCCCCACCACCCCCACCACCAACAACAACAACAACAACAACTTAGCCACCTTAGGGAAACTGGGGAAGAGAGAAATACTACCACCACTACATACCACCATTATTATTGATTCTACTTCTATCACTATTCTTGCTGTTACCACTACTATTATTACTACTACTACTACTACTACTATACTACTACTACTACTACTACTACTTATACTATTACTTCTACTACTACTACTACTACTACTACTACTACTACTACTATACTATTACTTCTACTACTACTACTACTTATACTATTACTTCTACTACTATTACTACTACTATTACTACTACTACTACTGCTATTACTACTACTGCTTTTACTACTACTACTACTACTACTGCAACTACAAATATTACTACTACTACCCTACTACTTCTACCATTGCCACTACCATCCCCACTTATTCTCACCAGTAAAAACAACAGTAACTGGAACAACGTCAAATACTCGTATCAAAAGTAGTTATTATTAGAATGGGAATAAAGAAATGATTGTAATTAAGATGATAATAATAATGATAATATTTAGTGTAGTGAGGGAGGGGTAGTTAGTCCGTTCAATAAAAAACAAAAAAATGACAAAAGCCACTGATGTCGACGTTTGTGTGGATTGTTTGGATACTAAATTGTGCCTCGTGTTATTGGAAGAAAAAAATCACGCACTGTTTTTTTTTTTTTTTTTTTTTTTTTTCATCTGGCAATGTTGTATTTACGGCTTTTGCTGTTGCCCCGACGCGGACCACCACACTATCCGGGCCTCACTGTTTGTGCCTAAATTATTCATAGGCGTGGCCATTTCTGTTCCGTCATGCGAAACATTTTACTTGCTCTATATACATTTTCTTTATTTTTTTTTATATTTGAAGCTACAACACGAAAGAATATTAAAAACACAAGTAATAAAACAGGTTCAAGTTATTTCAAATACGTTCCTTTGATTCACATTTTCGAAATAGATACTTAAACTATTTTTTTTTTACCTTTCGTTTCTTTTTTCTTTTTTTTTGAAGCCACAACACGAAAATAATAATAAAGAAATCTGTGTCACAAAACAGGTTAAAGTAATTGTGAATGTACGAATTGTGTCACATTTTTGATATGGACACTTAAACTCCTTTTTATACATTTCGTTTTTTTTTTTTTTTTCTATTTGTAGCTACAACGAAAAAAATAATACAAGTAACAAAATACATAATAGGTTAAAGTAATTTCAAATACGTTCCTTTAATTTACATTTTCGAAATAGATATCTTAACTTATTTTTTAACCTTTCGTTTTCTTTCTTTTTTTCGTTTTGAAGCCACAACGCAAACAAAAAATACAAGAACCAAAACATATTAAAGGAATTTCATATACGTTCCTTTGTTTCACATTTTCGAAATAAATACGTACACTATTTTTTTAACCTTTATCTTTATCGTAATGTAATCCAACTGACATTCATATTTTCCTAAACTTAAGCCCTTCACATCGTCTGAGCTTTTGATTCATTCCTCTAAGCATTTCCATCCACCGAGCTGGTCTGGAATAGCGGGGAAGATAAAAGTATCCTTGGAGAACTTGGCTTCTGAGACTGTATGGCCCCCGACGTCTTGCATCCCAGAACCGATTATGGTGAGCTTGATGAAATAAGGATTGTAGGAACCTCGAAAGATTTCAGATTCCGGCTCACAATTCATCAAGGTTTTCAAGGAATGGAATATAAGAGACGGCACTTGAGTATTAGTAGATAAAATTGTGCAGATATCCTCTTACCAAATGCGTTCAAAGGTATTGTGGCTGCCAGTGAGAGAGTGAGAGAGAGAGAGAGAGAGAGAGAGAGAGAGAGAGAGAGAGAGAGAGAGAGAGAGAGAGACACAGAGAGAGAGACACAGAGAGAGAGACAGAGACAGACAGACATAGAGAAAGACAGATTATATGTCAATTTTATGTTTAATTATATGTCAAGAACGAGTCGTGTGCGTTAATTGAGAGAAAGAGAAGAGAGAGAGGAGAGAGAGAGGGAGAGAGAGAGAGAGAGAGAGAGAGGAGAGAGAGAAAAGAGAGAGAGGAGAGAGAGAGAGAGAGAGGGGAAAAGGAGAGAGAGAGAGAGAGGGAGAGAGAGAGAGAGAGAGGAGAGAGAGAGAGAGGAGAGAGAGAGAGAGAGAGAGAGAGAGAGAGAGAGAGAGAGAGAGAGAGAGAGGAGAGAGAGAGAGAGAGAGGGGAGAGAGGAAAAGGGGAGAGAGAGAGAGAGAGAGAGAGAGAGAGAAAGAGAGTTGTATAAAGCCATGAAGGAATTTTTAGGTAGCTGTGGGGAGCCTTAGGGAACAACTCCTAATACAAGAGAGTAATATTTTGGACTTTACGACTCGGGAAAGTTAGCTTGAGTGATGCTGAAGTTGAGCCCAAGTCTGGATCCTGAAAGTGTAAAGATGGAAGTTAGGTTCATATCTCTCTCCTTCCTTCCTTCTCTTTCTTTTTCTTTTCCTCATGATCTTGTATTCCTGTCGTTGATCTCCCCCTCCTCGTCTTTATCATCGTTGTCTTCGTGTTATTCCTCTTCCTCTGCCTCCTCTATAAATCTTCTTCCTCCTCCTCCATACCCCCTCTTCCTCCTCCTCCTCTTCCTCCCTCCTCTTCCTCCTCTTCCTCTTCCTCTATACCTTCTCTTCCTCCTACATACCTCCTCCTTTTCCTCCACTAACTCCTCTTCATCCTCCTTCATACCTTCCTCTATACCTCCTCCTCCTCTATACCTCCTCTTCCTCCTCCTCCTCTATACTTCCTCTTCCATACCTCCTCTTCCTCCTCTTCTATCCCCCCTCCATACCTCCTCTTCTATCCCCCCTCCTCCTCCCCCCTCCTCCTTTCCCCCTCTATAAATTTCCTCCTCCATACCTCCTCTTCCTCCTCTTTTATCCCCTCCATACCTCCTCTTCTATCCCCCCCCCCCTCCTCCTCCTCCTCCTCTCCTCCTCCCCCTCCTCCTCCTCCTCCTCCTCCTCTTCCCTCTTCTATCCCCCCCCTATACCTCCTCTTTCTATCCCCCCCCCCCTCCTCCTCCTCCTCCTCCTCCTCTCCTCCCTCCTCTCCTCCTCTCCTCCTCTCCCTCCTCCTCCTCCTCCTCCTCCTCCTCTTCCATAATGGTCGTAATATCAACCTTGTCAAACACATGCTGGACAAGGCACCGTGTCCATCCTTCTCCCTTTATTGACGCAACACAGCAGTGACCGGCAACTGACTGTACATACACCAGTTTCATTTACCTTCCCTGCTTCGAATCCGACTGAAGACTCCCTGATTGACTCTTTTATTATTCTTGTTTAAGTGAACGGAAGGGCAGGTTCATCTCTTTCATCAGTGTTCTCTTACGTTTATAATATCTCTTGTGTAATCTTCCGTTTCATTAGAAGTACAAATGTTGACGCATCGTTTCTGTTAATTAAGGTGGTGTAGAGTATTTCTTTATACGTGTTTATTTTTGCTGGAAGCTGATGGGGTTCATGAGGGCAGTTGTAGTAGCAGTAACAGTAGTTGTAGTAGTAGTAGTAGTAGTAGTGGTAGTAGTAGTAGTAGTAGGACTTGTAGATAGTAGTTGTAGTATGTTATAATATTAGTAGTATAGCAGTAATTGTAGAGTAGTTGTTTATTACAGGCTGAACATATGTATTATTATTAGTAGTAATGGTAGTAGTAGTAATAATAGTAGTAGCAGTAGGTAATGGTAGTACGTAGTAGTAGTTGTAGAGGGATAGCTTATAACAGGCCAAACACATGTAGTAGAAGTAGTAGTTGTAGTAGCAGTAGATAATAGTAGTAGTAGTAGTAGTAGGTAATAGTGTATATTATAGTAATATTTGAAGCGGGATAGTTTGCTACAGGCTGGAATCATGTAGTAGTAGTAAGAGTAGTAGTAGTAACACTAGTAGTACACATATGGGTAGTAGAAGAACACACAGATACACTTTGTTTTAATTGTGCAAGAGTGGCTGATAGAGGCTGGTAAAGTGTCGTATTGATTCAGTAAATAATAAACTATAAAAAAGTATCTTGTAACCTACAGAGCAATTACTGTTATTGTTTTCTCTGATTTCTGTGTTCGTTCTTCAGATCATCATGTTGGTAAGTCTACTAGATAAAGGCCCTCGTATAATGTTAGTTAAAATGCTGAAGTAGAGGTGGATGCTTATGTTAGGGCGCTGGATAGGTAAAGATTATACATGTACAAAATTATAATATCTACTAATTGAAAACAATATGGAACGGGTAACATTTATAGATGCTTTTTTGGCAACAACAATCATTTTCTACCGAGGGAAATACGCAAATGCCTTTGCACCGTATCTTTTTAGATAAATGCGAACAAGGATCATATATTTTTTTTTTTACGAGGCGAAAATCCATTCTATTAAGTCTCATGCCTAAATTGTGCCTTGTTACCGATATAATATGGTTTTACTATGATAATCATAATCAACTGAAACACAAGAAGAACGGTACTATTCACGCTTCTCTAGGCATCAAATATCAGTCATAAGCTCAGCAAGGGGAACCACAGAATTTTTCGCACCGTAAAAAAAACCCCAGTATAGATTATCAGAACTAGGTAGAATTATACATTAAACTAACAAAATACCTTACAGACTTAGGCCAAAACAATATGGAAACGGGTAACACTTACAGACGCTTTTTTAGGCACAAAATCACACATAAACTCACAAAATAACACTTACAGACACTTTTTTAGGCACAAAATCACACAAAACTCACAAAATAACACTTACAGACACTTTTTTAGGCACAAAATCACACATAAACTCACAAAATAACACTTACAGACACTTTTTTAGGCACAAAATCACACATAAACTCACAAAATAACACTTACAGATGCTTTTTAGGCACAAAATCACACAGAAAAATATCCCACGCACAAAATCACAATTAGCACATTACCTGGCGCGTCTCTTTGTAGATAATTACGAACATGTATCATTAGTTAGTGTTGTGTGCTGGGTGTAACGCAACGAGACGGTCTGAAGTGGTGTAGTGTAGCGCGCCACGCCCCTCCCCGCGGGTCAAGGTTCCTGTGCTCAGTTGCCATGGTAGTGACGCACGCGGGCGATGTCAGGGCCCCGGGCACAGGCCTCGCTCCGGTGACAAGGGAGACAGCGTGCACTTCTGTCTGGTCTGTCTGGGTGTTGAGGCGTAATGGTAGGGGTTGGGGAAGGCTAGGTACAAACGAGGTGACGTGACCAGATAGATAGATAGATAAATAGATAGATAGGTAGGTATATATATATATAGAGAGAAGAGATAAGAGAGGAGATAGATAGATAGATAGATAATAGATAAAGAGAGATACGTTACATATATACAAGGAGGAGAGAGAGAGAGAGAGAGAGAGAGAGAGAGAGAGAGAGGAGAGAGAGAGAGAAGAGAGAGAGGGGAGAGAGAGAGAGAGAGGAGAGAGAGAGAGAGAGAGGAGAGGAGAAGAGAGAGAGAGAGAGGAGAGAAAGAGAGAGAGAGAGAGAGAGAGGAGAAGAGAGGGAGGAGAGAGAGAGAGAGAGAGAGAGAGAGAGAGCATTATATATACATTATAATATATGTCCTTTTTTACCGTCAAGATATCACAATAACATTCTCTCTTCCAAGTATATTTTCCCAGCATCATCTGGCATCACTTACTTTTACCTCGATACAGAAAGAGGAAAAAAATCATAAGCTGTTGTGATTCTGTCCATGATAAAGGTCGGAAAGGGGGACTGCGGTGGGGATAGTGTGGCGGGGGTTTTGCAATGGTGATGCAACAAACACTGTAGGTGGTGGTGTCAATTAACTAAAGTGTCAAACGCCAAAACACCCTTTTTCGTGTGGGAAAAGGTTTTTGGGAATAGTGGTGGAAAAGGGGGGAAACTTTTGTGAACACGAGAAGTCATTTTTTATCTTTCCTGGAATCTGTGCGACCCGGATAAGATTTTTTTTTTTGGGGAAAAAAAAAAAAAAAAAAAAAAAAAAAAAAAGGGGGAGGGGAAGGGAGGAAAAAAAAAGAGGGGAAAAAGAGAACAAGAGAGAGAGAGAGAGGGAGAGAGAGAAGGAGAGAGAGAGAGGAGAGAGAGAGAGAGAGAGAGAGGAGAGGAGAGAAGAGAGGGAGAGAGAGAGGGGGAGGAGAAGAGAGGGAAAGAGAGAGAGGAGGAGAGAAGGAGATGAGAAGGGAGAGAGAGAGAGAAAGAGGGGAGGAGAAGAGGAGAGAGGAGAGAGAGAGAGAAGAGAGAGAGAGATATGACGATTTTTGAATTAGGAAGAAATGACAGAAGGGAAAAGGGAAAAGGGGAAAGAGGATAATAAGGAAAATGGAGGATGAGATGGAGAAGATGAATAAGGGAAAATAAAAGTACGAAGAGAAAATAGAGGATGGTGAGAAATAAAAGACGCAAATGAGGCGGAACGAAAGGAATGAGAAAGAAGGAGGATAAGAAATAATACCAGAGAGAAAGGAAGTAGGAAAGAAAAGTGATAAGGGAAAAAGGAAAAGAGTAAAGAAAAAGGGAAAGAGGGGTGAGAGAAATAAAAAGACGAGAAGAAAAGTGACGGAAATGAAGGAGGAATTGATTTGGGAAAAAGAAAAAGAAAGAGAAAAAAACCAGGAAAAGAAAAAAATATG
>JACEEZ010013602.1:0-2500 GCA_016584305.1 Chionoecetes opilio
ACCCTTACACACACACACACACACACAACCTTTCATTACTCATCGTGTCCTAGTTATATAATTATTAACAATACTAATAATACTCTTGTAGTTAATTGGATAATTCATTTTAACGTTGTGGCTTCATTTACCTAAGTAACAAATAATGAACGAGTGGTATACATTCTCTCTCTCTCTCTCTCTCTCTCTCTCTCTCTCTCTCTCTCTCTCTCTCTCTCTCTCTCTCTCTCTCTCTCTCTCTCTCTCTCCTCTCTCTCTTTGTCTTTCCTCCCCAGAGTTCACAAAATATACTGAAAAAAACTAAATCTGCTTGCATCTTGGTCCCCACATAAATCCTTGATACAAATAACATTTTACGATATATTTTAGCTACCCATAAAATTGAATAAAGAAAACCAGCCAGCGCGCAATGGAGAAAACGGGTTTGTAAGGGAGACGTTACTATATTGCAAAGGTTGTCTTAACATAAAAGTTCTCCATAAAAGTATCGGTGTCTTGCACGTGACGTCACAGCCCTTGTTGTGGCTGCGACAGACGCGGCATCAAGCCAAATGCCGCCCGTCGGAGCGAGCTGCAGGACCAACAAACTCCACTTGCCGCCCGTGTTTGCCAGCTTAATGGTAATTTTCCCCTACCAAATATATGTTTATCAGTATAAAAGATGTACTGTTATCTTCGTAAATGTTTGTTCTGTAATATTATCAAATAAAAAACCGTAAAACACACTAAAGAAAGGCCATTATGAGACTCTCAAGAAATATGCATGAACTTAATATTCACCAGCGCCAGCTCCCATTTAATATTTTGAGAGAAAAGTTTTTACATGGTTAATATCAATAGAAGCGGAATTTCATTAGCTTTCCATTGATATATTTCGTTATCTGATAACTGAATTAAAACCATGCATAAATTAGCGTTAACTAAATAAATAACATCATGAAATCGGGTAATTTTTCCCATTTGATGAGGTTATTTATTTAGTTAACGCTAATTTATGCATGGTTCTAATTCAGTTATCAGATAACGAAATATATCAATGGAAAGCTAATGAAATTCCGCTTCTATAAATATTATCCATGTAAATACTTTTCTCGCAAAATATTAAATGGGAGCTGGCGCTGGTTCATGCATATTTCTTGCGTCTCATAATGGCCTTTCTTTAGTGTGTTTTACGGTTTTTTATTTGATAATATTACAGAACAAACATTTACGAAGACAACAGTATATCTTTTATACTGATAAACATATATTTGGTAGGGGAAAATTACCATAAGCTGGCAAACACGGGCGGCAAGTGGAGTTTATTGGTCCTCCAGCTCGCTCCGACGGGCGGCATTTGGCTTGATGCCACTAGATCGTGACGTCAGTGCAAGGCACCTATATAGGAATAAAGTATAAAGGAAAGTAGGAGGAGTAAAAAGGAGTAAATGTAAAAGGGTAAATGCAGTGTAAGGGAGTATAAATAAGGAGTAAAAGTATAAGTAAAAGAGTAAAAGCGTAAATGAAGTATAGTTTAAAAAAAGGAGTAACAGTAAAAGAATAAATTAAGTATAAAGGAGTATAAATAAGGAGTAAAAGTGAAAGAGTAAATAATGCATAAAGGGGTAAAAATAAAGTAGTAGAGGAGTAAATTAAGTATAAAGGAGTATAGAAAATGAAGTAAAAGTAAGAGTAAAGGAGTAAATGAAGAATAAAGGAGTATAGAAAAGGAGTAAAAGTAGCAGTATAAATATAAAGGAGTTCAGCACTACTATGACTTATAAAGGTAGTGTTTGGTGATACAGGCTAGCTACACTACTACTACTACTACTACTACTACTACTACTACTACTACTACTACTACTACTACTACTACTACTACTACCACTACTGCTACTACTACTACTACTACTGCTACTACTACTACTACTAATAATAATAATAATAATAATAATAATAATAATAATACCACTACTACTACTACTACTACTACCACTACTACTACTACTACTACTACTACTACTACTACTACCACTACTACTACTACCACCACTACTACTACTACTACTACTACTACTACTAATAATAATAATAATAATAATAATAATAATAATACCACTACTACTACACATATAACTATTATAAAGCTATATTCAGTGCTAGATTAATCAAAGCTATATTCAGTGCTAGATTAATCAAAGCTATATTCAGTGCTAGATTAATCAAAGCTATATTCAGTGCTAGATTAAACAAAGCTATATTCAGTACTAGATTAATCAAAGCTATATTCAGTGCTAGATTAATCAAAGCTATATTCAGTGCTAGATTAATCAAAGCTATATTCAGTGCTAGATTAATCAAAGCTATATTCAGTGCTAGATTAATCAAAGCTATATTCAGTGCTAGATTAATCAAAGCTATATTCAGTGCTAGATTAATCAAAGCTATATTCAGTGCTAGATTAATCAAAGCTATATTCAGTGCTAGATTAAACAAAGCTATATTCAGTACTAGATTAATC
>JACEEZ010013602.1:10000-12500 GCA_016584305.1 Chionoecetes opilio
TAATACGCAGCAGGGAAACAGACAACACAGTAACACAGTCATTAATACGGGGCAGGGAAAACACGGTGACACGGAAACAAAGACAAAAAATGTAATATTAAAAAAAATCAATAAGTGAATATTACGCAGAAAATGTTCTTGGAAATGTGAAACTGTCTGGTCCAATACGATACAATAAACCAAAAATATATAACAAAAAACGGAAGAAAAAAAAATTGAAAAAAAAAATTAAGTAGACGAAAAAAAATAGAAAACAAGAAAATAAAGAAGAAAATGAAGGCAGAGAAACAGCAATAATGAACACACGCAAAAGATGGATTCGGCATGAAGTAAAAAGACAACTATGGATCAAGGAAGGAAGGGAAAACTAAAGAAAAGAAACCATCAGACAAGAGAGGGAAGGAAACCCAGCACCCTGGCACACACTCTTGCTGAAACAAGAACCCCCCCACACACACACACACACACACACACACACACACACACACACACACACACACAACCACCCCCCCCCGTGGGCACTTCCGAAAAACCCGCAAAACTTCCGCAAATGCGGAAGTCCGAATTTGTTTGCGGATGTGCGAAGGTGTAAATGTTTGCGGATTTGCTTTTGCGGAAATACTTCCGCAAACGCAAATATGTCCGCAAATTCCGTACGTTTCCTTATAAGAGCAATTTACGCCGTAACTATTAGGCCTAGAGTAAATATATGCATAGAACTTAGAAACAAAGTTGTTAAGCTTGGTGTGTTCTATCCAATGCCCTTATCAGAAGTCAATCATCTCTTGTAGATTTTGAGATATTTAATAGTATGTCAAAAATACAACAATACCATTTCCTCACTTATTTAAACTCCTAATTAATTTTGCTAAGGCTCATCAGAAAGGCCTGCTCAACCTCTATCTTTACTCTATCATAGAAATTTCCTGTCAACCTCATAGTTTTCGAGTTATTTAAGAAAATATGATTTTTTACTGCAAATCAAAGGTGTACCCTTTTTGCGATAGCTATTATACCAATAGGTCAAACACCTCAAGCTTAACGTTTGTTTGTTGTTACGCTAGTAATGGTTCCTCCAGGACTAATCATTTCTTTGCCAAAACAAAAAAATTAAAACCTAACCTAACCTAACCTCAGCAAACCTATATATAAGATCCAGGTATTTGCACATCATTTATTAAAGTATCTCTTAGCAGATTATTAGGGGTATATTATTGTACCCCTATTAAGGGTATACAATCAGATGTATACAATCCTAAGCCTGTAATGACGTATATAGACTCTTAATAGGGATTATTAAATCGGGTATTAACATCACAATTATATTTCACCCTGTGTTTCCTTATACAGGCATTTTACCCCGTAACTATTAGGCCCAGAGTATAAACGCATAGAAGCAAAGTTTAAGCTTATAATATATTATATATATAGTACATATATATATATATATATTATATATATATATATATATATATATGATCAGTAATTATTAATATATAAATTACTACCCATAAAGTGCTTTACATCTATTGCATCTATTTTTGCAAAAATAGCAGAGAAAATATCACATAATTGGTTTGCGGAGTTGCGGTTGCGGTGCCCACCTGACACACACACACACACACACACACACACACACACACACACACACACACACACACACACGTGGCCCAAGGAAAAAGAATCAGGTATTACCATAGACAATTAACAATTAGCCAACAATCAACAAGTTTTGGTGTGTGGTGGGGTGTGTGTGTGTGTGTGTGTGGTGTTGTGTGGGGGTGTGTGTGTGGTTGTGTGTGTTGTGGGAGGTAATGGGGGTAATTAGCCAGGTTAGTAGCACTGCTCTATGAAACCGTGGGTGTGAAAGGGGGGGGTATAAAGAGGGGGGGGGTTGCGAGAGGGGGGGAGGGGGTTATGGGGGTTTATAATGGGGGGAGGGGGTTATAAAGGGGAGGGGGGAGGGGGGGGGGTTATAAAGGGGAGGGGGGAGGGGAGGGGGTTTTATAAAGGGGGGTGGAGGGGGGAGAGGGGGGAAGGGAGGAGTAAGATGCAACCCAAGCACGAATTAGATGAGGGGAGAAAGAGAGAGACGAGAGAGAGGAGAGAGAGAGAGAGAGAGAGGAGATGAGGAGAGAGGGAGAGAGGGGAGAGAGAGAGAGAGAGAGAGACGAGGAGAGAGGGGAGAGGTAAAGGGAAGGGGGGGTTTGGTATGTTTAAGAAGGGGGGAAGGAAGGGAAGGAAGGGGAAGGAAGGGAAGGAAGGGAAAGAAGAGGGGGAAGGAAGGGGGAAGGAAGAGAAGGAAGGGGGAAGGGAAAGGGGAAGGAAGGGGGAAGGAAGGGAAGGAAGGGGGAAGGAAGGGAAAAAGGAAGGGGGAAGGAAGGGGGGAAGGGAAGGGAAGGAAGGGGAAAGGAAAGGGGAAACGGAAGGGGGGAAGGAAGGGGGGGAAGGAGAAGGGGAAGGAAGGGAAGGAAGGAAGGGAAGGAAGGAAGGGAAGGAA
>JACEEZ010013602.1:17500-22500 GCA_016584305.1 Chionoecetes opilio
CACACACACACACAAACACACACCACACACAAACACACACCCACACCCACACACACCCCACACACAAACACCACACACACACAACACCCACCCCAAAAAAAACACACACCACCACACAAAACCCCCACACACACAAACACACAAAACCACAACACACACACACACACACAAACACAACACAAAACACACACAAAACAAACACACAAAACACACACAAAAACCACACACAAAACACACACCCACACAAAAACCCCAAAAACACACAACCCACACACACACACACACACACACACACACAGAAATCCCCCAGAAAAGAAAATTAAAAGAGCATAAAACTATATATATAAATAACTTATATTAAAAGATATATTAAAGAAAATGAAAATATGTATGAACAAAAAAAAAAAACGAGTAATTTATTCAATGATATTTTTAACTAAGGTAAAAAAAAAAGATGAAATGAATAGAAACAGAAAAAGAAAAAAGAAAGAAAGAAAAAAAAAAAGTGAAAAAATGAATAAAAATGAAAGAAATGGAGATAATAAGAGAAAATAAAAAAATAAAGAAATAATGAAGGAAATGAAAGAAGATAATGGAATAATAATGGTAGTAGAAAAAAGAATAATAATTACCACCGACCAAACCGGAAATTTTAAATAAATGGAAATATTATCAGAAATTAAAAAAGAGGAGAGAAAGGGAGAGGGAAAAGAGAGAGGAAAAAGAAAAGATGAGGAGAGAGAGAGAGAGAGAGAGAGAGAGAGAGAGAGAAGAGAAGAGAGGAGAGGGAGAGAGAGAGGACGGTGTAACCTTGGAACCTTCCTTGGGCAGACCAGGTAAAACACACCCACACACGCACACACAACACACACACGGGGACTGGGACACAAAAAACCCCACACACACCCACCACGGGACCGGGACACACCCCAAAACAAACACAGACCAGACACACACAAACACAACAGACCAGACACGGGACACGGGACACAGAAACAGGACACAGACACAAACACCAACACACAACAGACAACCCCACACAGAACACAAAACCAACACGGGACACACAGACACACACAGACACACAACGGGGAACACAGACGGGACAGACAGACGGGACAGACAGCCAGACAGACAGAAAGAAAGACAGAAAGACGGGACAAAACGGGACAGAGACGGGACAGCCAGTCAGCCCGGGACAGACAGACGGGGACAGACAGACAAAGACAGACGGGACAGACGGGACACAGACAGACAGACAAAACAAAACACACAGACACACACACACACACCACAGACACACACACACCCCAAGACACACAGGACACACACACGCACGGGACCCACCCCACACAACACAACCAAAAGACCCCACCCACCCCAAACACAACACACACCCACACACACACATACACACACAGCACCCCCCCCCAAAACCACCCCCCACACACAAATACCAAAACCCCCAACACACCCCAAACACACACACACAAAAACCCCACATACAACAAAACCCCAACGGGACTCAGACATACACACACACACACACACAAAAACAACCCCACCACAAATAGACAACAAAAAACACACACAAACAGACACCACAAAGACACAGACACGGGACAAGAACACAAACACAAACAGACACACACACAACACACCCACAACACACACACACCACACACACCCACACACACGACTCCCAAAAACAAAAAATTTTTTTTTTTTTTTTTTTGGGTTTTGAGTAAATAAAAATAATTCTCAATAAACAAGTGATAGAGTAATAACAGGTAACAATATATATTAATTAAAACAGGCAATACTATAATGAGCAAAAAAAAGAACTAAAAAGGCCGGGTTTCCAAGTTGGGTTTTTTAATTCCCAAAAACCAACTTAATTTAAAACCAAATCAGAAAAACTAACCCCCGGGAATTTATTGATAAAGTTTGGTTTATAATTATCAATAACAACTAACTTAAAAACTAGAAAAATAACGTCACTATAAAACTAAATATATAAAGAAAATAACTTACTAAAAAAATAGAAAAATAACGTAACTATAAAACTAAATATATAAAGAAAATAACTTACTAAAAAAATAGAAAAATAACGCAAATATTAAAAAAAACTAAATATATAAAGAAAATAACTTACTAAAAAAATAGAAAAATAAAAGCAAAAAATTAAAAAAAAAAAAAAAATAAAGAAAAAAATTAATAAAAAATAGAAAAATAACGGCCCAAAAATTTAAAAAAAAAATAAATTTAAAGAAAATAACTTTCTAAAAAAAAAGAAAAAAAACGCAAAATATTAAAAAAAATAAAATTTTTATAAAAAAAAATAACTTACTAAAAACCCAGGGGAATAAAAGAAATTTGAAAAAAAAATAGAAAAAAAAGAAAAAAAAACTTCCCCAAAAAAATTTGAAAAATACCGGGAAATATTAGAAAAAAAAAAGAATATTTCAGAAAAATAACTTTTCTAAAAAAAATAGAAAATAAAAGAAAAAAAGAAAAAAAAAAGAAATAAAGAAAAATAACTTACTAAAAAACTAGAAAACTAACGCAAATATCAGAAAAAAACTAAATATACAGAAAAAAACTTTTAAGAAAAAATGGAAAAAAACTAAAGAAAAAATTTGAAAAAAAAAAAAAAATTTAAAAAAAAAAATAAGAAAAAATAAAAATTACTAAAAAAAATAAAAAAAAACTAACGCAACTATTAGAAAAAACTAAATATACAGAAAAATAACTTACTAAAAAACTAGAAAACAAACAAAAATATAAGAAAAAACTAAATATTAAGAAAAATAACTTACTAAAAAACTAGAACTAACAAATATTAGAAAAAACTAAATCTAACGAAAAATAACTTACTAAAAAACTAGAAAGCTAACAGAAATATCAGAAAACACTAAATATTAAGAACAAATACTAACTAAAATAAATTAGTAAACTAACGTATATATAAAAAAAATACAAAATTAAAGAAATATTTATAAAACTAGAAAAATAACGTAAATATTTGAAGAAAAAACTATAAAAAATATAAATATAAAAAAAAAAAATATTAATTCTGAACTTTTCAACTTCATTTCATTTCGAGTGTTTACCAAAAATCTTCAATCTATAAATAACTAAACTAAGCTAACTAAACTAAAACCTAACTAAACATAGCTAGACTAACAAAAAAAATATATAATTTAACGTACATATATATAAAAACAAAAATTATACACCGGAAAAAAACCTTATTTTCATTTAATTTCGAGTGTTTACCAATAAAACTTTTTCCCCTCTCTCTTCTCTATCTCCCCTCTCTCTCTCTCTTTTTTCTCTGTCTTTTCTGTTTTGTTTTGTCTTTCTGTCGTCGTCTGGGCTGTCTGTCTTTTTTGTCTGTCTGGGGGTGTCTGTCGTCTGTCTGTCTGTCTGCTGTCGGGCTGATGTCTGGGCTGGTCTGTCCCGTCTGTCTGTCTGTTTGTCTGTTGTCTGCTGTCTGTTTTGTCGGGCTGTCGTCGTCTGTCTGTTTTCGTCTGTTGTCTGTCGTCGGGCCTTTTTTCCCGTCTGTCTGTCGTCTGTCTGTCTGTCTGTCTGTCTGTTGTCTGTTGTTGTCTGTCTGTCTGTCTGTCTGTCTGTCTGTCGTCTGCTGTCTGTTTGTTTTGTCTGTCGTCTTTCTGTTCTGTCTGTCTGTCTGTCGTCTGTCTGTCTTTTCGTTGTCTGTCGTTTGTCTGTTGTCTGCTGGCTGTCTGTCTGTCTGGTCTGTTGTCTGTCGGGCTGTTGTCTGCTGTCTGTCCGTCTGTCTGTTTTCTGTCGTCTGTTGTCCCGTCTGTCGTCTTTTCTGTCTGTCTGTCTGTCTGTTTTCTGTCGTCTGTCTGTCTGGTTTTCGTCTGTCTGTCTGTTGTTCTGTTGTCTGTTTTTGTCTGTCTGTCTGTCTGTCGTCTGGTTTTGGTCTGTTTTGTCTGTCTGTCTGTCTGTCTGTCGTTTTGTTTGTCTGGTTTTTGTCTGTCTGTCTGTCTGTCTTTTTTGTCTGTCTGGCTGTCTGTCTGTTTGGGCTGTCTGTCTGTCGGGCGGGCTGTCTGTCTGTCTTTCGTCTGTCTTTTTCTGTTGGGTTTTCTGTTCTGTTTTCTGTCTGTCTGTCTTGTCTGTCTGGGCTGTCTGTCGTCTGGGCTGTCTGTCCGGGCTGTCGTCTGTCTGTCTGTCTTGTCTGTTGTCTGTCGGCTGTCTGCGTTGTCTGTCCCTTTTTCTTCTTCCTTTTTCTTCCCCTTTTCTTCTTTCCTCCCCTCTCCTTTTTCTCTCTCTCTCTCTCTCTTTCTCTTCTTCTTTTTTTTCCCCCCCCCTCTTCCTTTTTGTCTGTCTGTCTGTAAATCTGTCTTTTTCCCGCCCTTTTTTTTTCCCCCCCTTTTCTTCTCTTTTCCCTCTCTTCTTTTCTCTCTCTCTCTCTCTCTCTCTTTTGATCAAAGGGTGTGAAATCAAAAAGTACTTTTTATTTGGGTGTAAAATATTATTGCAGACGTTTATTAAATCAAACGGAGGAGGAGGGGAGGAGGAGGAGGAGGAGGAGGAGGAGGAGGGGGAGGGGGGAGGGGAGGAGGAGATGGAAAAAAAGGGTGAGTTGGCAAGATAAGGGGACGTGTCTGAGAAGAGAGAAAGAGAGAGAAAATAGAGGGGAGAAAAAGAGAGAGGGGAGAGAGGGGAGAGAGAAAGAGAGAGAGAGAGAATTTAGAGAGAGAGAGAGAAAAGAGAGGGGGAGAGAGAGAGAGGGGGGGGGGAGACGGGGAAAAGAGAGAGAGAGAGAGAGGGGAGAGAATGGAGGGGAGAGGGGAGAGAGAGAGAGAGGAAAAGAAAATATGAAAAGGATAAATGACATGAGAAGCAAAAAAATGAGAAATGAGAGAAAAAGAAAAAAGGAGGAAGGGGAGAAAAGAGAGAGGGGAGAGAGAGGGGAAAGAGATGGGAGAGAGGGGGAAAAAAAAGATGAAGAGGGGAAAAAAGGGGAGGGG
>JACEEZ010013602.1:30000-40000 GCA_016584305.1 Chionoecetes opilio
TAGTAATAAAGTTTAAATACTCAGATGTTTTTGACTTCACAGAATTTTGTTTTTAGTTTAGTTGAGTTAGTTGTTGTAGTAGAAATAATTGTTGTTGTTGTTAATTTGTTAATGTTAGTTGGGGTCTCTCTCTCTCTTTCTCTCTCTCTCTCTTTTCTTCTTCTCATCTCTCTATCTTCTCTCTCTCTCATAAGGTTGAAAATTATTTTTTGAAGAATAAAGGAGGAGAAGAGAGAGAAGGAGAGAGAGAAGAAAGAGGAGAGAGAGAGAGAGAGAGAGAGAGAGAGGAGAGAGAGAGATAATATTCTCTCCCTCCTCTCAGTCTCCTTCCCTTTAAACGTGAGAATCATCTACCGACCACTTCCCCCTCCTCCTCCTCCTCCTCCCTCTCGCCTTACTTTCACTATAACACCACCACCACTATCTTTTACCTTTCCCAATCTCTCTCTCTCTCTCTCTCTCTCTCTCTCTTTCACACTCTAATTTATTGATATTTAGCACTAAACCAGAACTGATGCAGAGAGAGAGAGAGAGAGAGAGAGAGAGAGAGAGAGAGAGAAGAGAGAAGGGATGAGAGAGAGAGAGAGGAGAGATGAGTAAAGAGGAAGAGGACGGGGGAGATGAGAGAGAGAGATTTAACATAAATGACAAATGTCATGGATTGGATACGTCAAAAAGTGTAATACAGGTAAGCCAGGCTCTATAGACTATCACTCTCTCTGTAGTACTCTATCAATCTTGGGGTAACCCAGTTGTTCATTTATTTTGTTCATTGTTCGCTATACTTGCAGTAATGACTAATGACCCAATCACAGAGCCGGACAGGTAGGTCAAAGCGGTATTTTTTTAGGGGGGGCGGGGGTTGGAGGACGAGCGCTCGTGAGCCTCCCTCACTCACTCAGATTTTTCCGGGATAAGCGGCCGACCCGACCCGACCCGACCGTCACGCTTTTCAGGAGCTTATATCTTTGGAATCGCCATCTGATAGCCCCATTCAATCCCTACAGTTTCGGCGTAAAAAGGCAAAGGTAAATGGAGTTTGGATGACAGCAGACAAATTTCCTTGCTATCGAGAGTCCTCACTGGATACGGGACCAACAACCATCAGCGTGGACATCGGCACCAAGGAGTTTGCGCTCGGGCTGACGTGTGGCGCTGAGGCGAGCCACGTCACTACGGGGGATCCTGCTCAGTCCAGCCGACCCTGCCAGTGTCCAGTGGGAACAACAGTTTCAGCGTAAAAAGACAAAGGTAAATGGAGTTTAGATGACAGCAGACAAATTTCCTTGCTATCGAGTTTCTACGGGCTCGCTCGTCCTTCGCCGACTTACTAAGGCGTCTTACTTCCGCGCTACAAGGTTCCAAGATGTGCCCTAGACTCGAGGAGACTGGAGGTAAGAGCCACACGTGCATAACCTGACTACTGGCGGGTGAGCCTGGAGTTGGCTGTGAAGGGAGGGAAGCGTAAGCGTCTTAACTCCAACCTCCAACCTCTTCGTGGATGTAAAAAAAAAGATCTTTAATATTGCGGGGGTGCCTGTTTGACGGAACCTGAGAGAAAGTAAGGTTGGAGACAGTGATGATTGCCAAGGCAGAAACAACTATCAAGGTTATGGAAGGCGACAAGGAGCCCAAGAGTTGTTGCGGCTGCCTGTACGTCTTTCGGCAGCTGTGGCGACAGCTGACCAAGAAGAAGAAGAACTCCAAGCGGAAAACTGATGACTTGGAAGTCTATGCCAAAAAGGAGGACAACGAAGCATCAACACTAAATATCGAAGAGAAAATCGAAACCATCAAAGAAAATGAAACCCTAGTAATAACTGAAGACACAAAGGTTGTAGAAGTAATAGAAACAATAGACCACGATTCCGTAACGGAAGAAAGCAAAGTCACGGAGCAGGAAGCAACGGAAGAAACCTTGAAACGGTCAACGCGGTGCAGGAAGAGGGACAACAGGAAGGCCAGGGAGACCTGAAGAAAGGAGAAAAGCTATCTCAATTAAAGAAGAAGAAACCGCGGCCAAGAGCCAAGGCGCGCCGTGCCCAGAAGGCTCAGGGCCTCCAGTCCGGCGTGATGTACGTCCCCGGCGAGGCGCTGCACGCCACCTCCGAGGACTGGACGGTGGTCCGCGACAAGAGGAACCGGCCTAGGAAGGCCAAGCCGCTGCCCCCCGTCACCGAGGCGGCGGTGTGCACGCAGCAGCAGAAGCCCGCGCAGCAGAAGGCCGCGTCGCCACAGGACAGGAAGGCCAAGACGCTGCCCGCCGTTACCGAGGCGGCTGTGTGCTCGCAGGAGAAGGCCGCGCCGCCACCGGCCAAAAAGAACGGCCGGCGCGCCAAAAAGCGTGCTGAGGAAAGTGTGAGAGCCTCGTGGCAGGTGGAGAAGGTGGAGGTGAAAGTGGCCGTGGCGCCCCACATGCGGCGCTGCATCGTCGGGCCTAGCGGCGCCACGCTGAAGAAGATGAAGGAGGAGTTTCCCGGCGTTCAGGTGAAGGTGCCGCCGCCGCGGGACGCCGTGACCGCCACCGTCACGGTGCGGGGACCTTCCCGGCAGGTTAACGCCGTGGCGCATCGCCTCAAGGCGTTGCTGCACGAGGCGGAGGTGGTGGAGGCGCAGGTGGCAGTGGCGCCACATCAGCGGCGCCACGTGATAGGCCTCGGCGGCGCCAACATCCGGAAGCTCCAGAAGGAGTTCCCCGAAGTGGCGGTGACGGTGCCGCCTCGCGAGGACCACGCCTCCCGCAGCGTTGCGCTGAAGGGTCCGCGGCGCCAAGTGGCCGGCGCCATGGCACTCTTTGGCCCCCGAGGCCAAGGCCAGACTGCCCCGCGCAGCATCACTAAGACCACACCCCTAACACCAACCACCGTCCCAACCACTGTTTCAACCCCAATCGTCTCAACCACTGTTTCAACCACCACCTCAACCAATGTCTCTTCCACCGCAGTCCCAACCAACACCAACCCAATTACCATTCACACTACTGCCCCATCAACCACCCGCACCATCGTTCCTACCACCACCGCAACCACCACCCCAACCACCACCAAATCTCCCCTCCCCATTACTGTTGAAAAGCCCACCCAAGTCGCCGTCCTCCCTCCCGCCCTCAACGCCGAGGACCTTCCTTCCCTCAGCGAGGCACACGCAACACGCCGCCCACCACACACTCCCGCCCGCAACACCCAACACCCTCCCGCCCAGGGCAACACCGCCCCTCCCGCCCGCAACACCGAACAGTCTTCCCCCAACACCACCACTCACCCTCCCGCCCATTCCCGCCCATCTACAAGACGCCGCCAATTACATCCTCCTGCCCCAAGCACCGCCCGCAATACCGCCCACCACAGCAACTATCCTCCCAACCATTACCGTAACTATCCTCCCGCCCCCTACCGTAACTATCCTTCCGCCTACTATCAAGACTATTACGCCCACCGTGGCTATCCACCCGCCCATTACCGTAACTACTCTTCTGCCTACTATCAAGGCTATTACGCCCACTGTGACTATCCACCCGCCCACTACCACAACTATTACGCCCAACACCACAACTATTACGCCCACCGTGACTCTTCTACCACCCAGAACCACGACAACCCAACCGCCCACCACCGCGCCCGCAGAAGCCGCCGCCCCACCCAGCCTCCCACCAACCCTTGAGGCGTCTTGACCCCAATAAACTGACCAAGTAATTGTATGTCAGGTCAACTATATAACCCAGGATCACGTGACTTCCTTGCCGTGATTTCAATTGTACAAAATAATGTATTCTTTTTAGTGGAATTTGATTGTGTGTTCAGTTATTAAGAGGAAACTACAGGGACTTTTGTAGCAGTATAGAATGACTTTAATCTAAACTGAGAACACTGCGAATATTGTCATGATTGAAGATGTTGATTTTCTTCTCCTATTGATGTGTTTCTTATTGTCTTACTTTCTTGATGCATTTGTGTCTATATCTTTATGTGTTTTGCCTCCTTACTTAATTACTTACTTACTTACTTTACTCCTTACTTATATTCAATTGTTTATATTATCGTTTTTTCTTACAAATCTTAGATATTTTTTTTAAACTCAATTTTAATATTTTCATGATTGACTTTCCTTCCTCTCCATGACAACAAAAAACTTTAATATACTTTTTATGGTATAATCTACTTTTTACTTCTATATCACGTCATTGCCTAATTGGCTAACTAAATTACTGTTATAAACTTTTGATAATTTATACAATGTACTTTCCTGTATTTCTGAAGCAAATGACTTGTTCTCCGCGTGACAACATTCTGTTACTGTAATATTTTTCTTAACAATAAACTATAAAAGAAAAAAAGAAATGTTATTGATATTTAGCACTAAACCAGAACTGATGCAGAGAGAGAGAGAGAGAGAGAGAGAGAGAGAGAGAGAGAGAGAGAGAGAGAGAGAGAGAGAGAGAGAGAGAGAGAGAGAGAGAGAGAGAGAGAGAGAGAGAGAGAGAGAAAAAAAATACGTCAAAAACTCTAATACAGGTAAGCCAGTTGTTCATTTATTGTGTTCATTGTTCGCTATACCTGCAGTAATGACTATTGACCCAATCACAGAGCCGGACAGGTCAAACAGGTCAAAGCAGTTTTTTTTTTTGGGGGGGGAGGGGGGCTGAAGGTTTATAGAAGTACACTGTAAATGAAATAATAATTGTTTTATTAAAAAAAAAAATAATAATAACGGTAAAAAAAAATTATTATACGTCAATTTTTTTTTATTACGAGCGAGCGCGAGAGTCCTCACTGGATACGGGATTTTTCTCACGTCTAGCGGCCGACCCGACCCGACCGACCGTCACGCTTTTCAGGAGCTTATATCTTTGGAATCCCGCTTTCGATTGGCAAGCGGTCTTCGCCATCTGATATGATGTCGATGGGATCATTCAATCCCTATTCGCGCCTACAGCAAAATTTCCTTGCTATCGGGTTTTACAGGCTCGCTCGCTTCGTGGTTAAGGCAGTTACTAGAAAAAAAAAAATAAAAAAAAAAAAAAAACAAAAAAAGAACATGATTCAATAACTATGCCCTATACTCATTCTATTGATCCAATCACAATCGACATCATATCATCAAATCAGTTTTTTTTTTTTTCCTTTGAATATTGTGAAGGTTTATGTTACCAATGAAAAAATGAAAAAAATTGTTTAATTAAAAAAAAAATCATATCAACGAGTCATCAAAAAAAAACTACATACACAACACAACACCGAGCAGCGACGCTGCACGGTACGGGATTCTCACCACACGGCCGCACCGACGCCGACGACCGCACGCTTCAGGAGCGACAACTTGGGAATCGCCGATGGCAGCGGCTTCGCCACTGAAGCCCATCAACCCATCGACGACACAGACAAATCCTGCGATCGGGACAGAGCCGCGCTCGACAGACAAGACGACGACAAAAAACAGCAGTCTTAGACAAAAAAAAACAGAGACAAAAAAAAAAAAAAAAAAAAAAAAAAACAAAACAACAACAACAGACAACGACAGCAGCACAACATCAGACAGACATACAGACACATACAGACAGACAGATCACAGCAGACATCAAGACATCAGACAGCATCAGTACAGACATCACAGACAGTACAACAGATCAGACATTGCATTGTCACAGACAGATCATAGACAGATCAGACAAAGTAAAAAGGGGAAAAACAGATTAGGAAAAAAAAATAAAACGGACAAAAAGTACATGACAACGATAGCACACGCAACAGACAGACAACAACACAACAGACAGACACACAGACAGACTAACAACAGACACACAACAACAGACAGACAGACAGACAGACAGACAGACAGACAGACAGACAGACAGACAGACAGACAGACAGACAGACAGACAGAGACAGACAGACAGACAGACAGAGACAGACAGACAGACAGACAGACAGACAGACAGACAGACACAACAGACAGAACAGACAGACAAACCACACAACACACACCACACACACACCACACACACACACACACCACACACACACACACACACCATAAAATATTCCATTAAAAAATATGAGCACGTTTCAAGCTTAGCAAATAACATTACAAAAACATTCCTACAAAATTGCAATAAAAAAGTACGGTAGTATAATGAACACCTAACCTTTCCTAACTTTTGATTTAATGTCTTGCAAGATATCATCACACACATAATTTTGGTAGTATTACAGATGAACACCGAATTTACTTTGGTGGACGAAACTTTTTTTCTGGTGAGTTTTTATGTGTTTAGAATTAATCTGCTAACCGTTTCTGTCGCAAATCTTTTTTTTTGGTTTGTTTTTAGTTAGGTAAAGGTTAGGTATAGGTTAGGTTAGGTATAGGTTAGGTTAGGCTAGTTTAGGTTAGGTTAGGTTAGGTTAAGTATAGGTTCGGTTGTGTTCAATTTGTTAGGTATAGGTTAGGTTAGGTTAGGCTAGTTTAGGTTAGGTTAGGTATAGGTTAGGTTGGATTCAATTTGTTAGGTATAGGTTAGGTTAGGTTAGGCTAGTTTAGGTTAGGTTAGGTATAGGTTCGGTTGGGTTCAATTTGTTTTTTTGTCATTTTTGTTCCAAATCACTTACAAAAAAAACGGTGATTTGCGACAGAAACGGTTAGCAGATTAATTCAAAACGCATCAAAACTCACCAGAAAAGAATAGTTTCGTCTAGCAAAGGAAGGAATTCATCTGGAAATGTACCATGATACTATGTCCCCTAATGGGCCTGTACTTTGTTCCTGTTTTTGCTTTGTTTTTGCTCTACCGTAGATAACAGTAAAGTCGCCACCTGCAGTCATGTCGCCAGCCGCCATATATTACGAATTATAGCATTACTACTGATGTGTATGTGCCACTGAAGATGATACACAGTAGTTTATATCATGACTGTATAATCTACCCTGTTTCAGCGTTGTTTTATGCTTTGTAGCTGCAAGTATAGACGGTTTCAAATTTCGCTACGCATTTTTTTTTCGGGCGACGACGACAGCGGTACGACACTCAGTAAATAAACACTAGATGGCGACTCCACTGTTGGTACCCACTTCGTAGATATTCTTGTAATTTGTTCATTTATAGCCCTACTATGACACAGATGATGACACAAAATGACACAGACTCTCCAGATAGCCCCTTCTAACTGTCCTGAAATCATGGATGTACAAATGTAAGTATTAACGTCACCACACGGCTGTACACAGAAAAAAAAGTTGTCCTGGAGACTTAACTGTTGTCTACGGTAGTACTTAAGTTTACTCTTTGGCCTGTTTTATTGCTTTGTTTTTTGTATGTATGCCTCCGGGCGAGAAAAAAATTATTATTATTATTATTATTATATTTTTTCAAGGGGTGAATTATAAAACACTATATCGCATCACACTGCTAATTGATCTACCTAAGCCATTTATATTATTTCCCCCATTGCTTCGAGTATATATCTATCCGTAGCTTCTAGATCCACGCCGTAGTACAGTCGAACCTCGCTTTAACGGACCTCGGATTTAACGGACTCCATTCGCTACCGGACAAGCGGATTAAACCATTCAAAAAGCCCGCTGCTTGAAAAATGTGTCCGTTAGGTCAGAGCCTAAATGTCAAATATATCCGGGCAGTGCAGTGTTCTTGCTAAATCCAGCATGTAGCGCCAGTCACTGTTTACCTCCCAGCCTAGCTACTCTGTCTGGTAGTAGTAGTAGTAGTAGTAGTAGTAGTAGTAGTAGTAGTAGTAGTAGTAGTGGTGGTGGTAGTAGTGGTAGTAGTGGTAGTAGTGGTAGTGGTAGTGGTAGTAGTAGTAGTGGTAGTAGTGGTAGTAGTAGTAGTAGTAGTAGTAGTAGTAGTAGTGGTAGTAGTGTAGTAGTATAGATTAGTAGTAGAAGTATAGTAGTAGTGTGTGTAGTATGGTATAGTGGTAGTAGTGGTAGTGGTAGTAGTAGTAGTAGTAGAAGTAGTTAGTGGTGTGAGTGTAGTAGGGTAGTAGTAGTAGTATAATGGGGTGTAGTAGTAGCCTATATAATAATAATAATAATAATAATAATAATAATAATAATAATAATAATAATAATAATAATAATAATAATACACTTATCTTACTGGTTTTCGCTTAGCCTCTCTCTCGGGAGAAAAAAAGAGGGAAAAGAGAGAAAGAGAAAGAAAGAGAGAAAGAGAACAAAAGAGAAAGAAAGAGTGAGAGTGAGAGGGATTCATAAACATTAAACACGTATTAGCCTAGGTGGACAAGGCTATTCGGGTTGTCTTTCAGAGCCTCAGTCTTATTACGGGTAACTTGTGCCCGTGCCCCAGACAGACAACTTGTCATCCCCTTTCTCACACACAAGACTCGCGGACACGCAACGCCTTAGTCTGGTGATTTATAAATTAAAATGCCTAACACTTTTGTGGACAAAGCAAAAATCTGCAAGTACATCCTGATGGGGGTGTTGGTGGCCGCGGGGGTGGCCCTCGCTGCCCTCCTCTGCAGCGCCTGGCAGGACGCCCAGAGGGACGTCGAACGGCTGTCCGAGGTCCTGGAGGCGTGGGACCACAAGGCGCTCGACGCCACTGTGGCATGGCAGCTACGGGAACAACTGGCTCACCAGGGGTGGCTGGGACCTCTGCGCCCCGCCCCACCTCGAGACCCCCTGGAGGTCTGCGCGGGGGATGTGCAGTGGTGGTACCGCCCTGTGGAGACTAAGCGGTACCTCGGCTGCCTCGAGGTGGAGGTGGCGAGGGCCGAACACGAGCACGAAGAGTTTGAATCAAAACTCCTTCATGTTGCTGTGTTTTTCCTCGGATTTGTTGCACTGATGGTTGTCCTGAGCTTCGTTTCTTACTTTTCTTGGGGCGGAAACAAGAAAGAGAGCCAAGATCAGTCTGGCGATGGTGCAGGCGTCGCAGCAGAAGCTCCAGACCAGGATAACACAGCAGGGGATCAGAATGAGACTAAGTCTTCTGAAATGATTGATAAGGAACCATCAGAAGATACTGAGGTGACAACTTCACGTGTCACGGAGCAGCGCGGGGAGACGCGCGACCACGCCGAGGACCTTGTCGAGGATCCCCAGGAGAAAGAAGCCCCGGCGGAAGGCAAAGGCTCTAAGAAGCGTACCAAACGGAAAAAGAAGAAGCCTCGTGTTACAAGTGAAGAGCCTGAGGACGACTCCGGCGTGTGGCACACTGTGTGTAGAAAACAGAAGAAATGCCGTGACGAGGACTCAGACAAGGAGGAAGGCACCAAGGCTGTGCAGGAGAGCGTCGCGCCTCCAAAGCCAGAGAAACGCATTAAGGGCCGGCGACAAGCAGTGCCCAAGGACAAATCCCAAGTACAGGTGCGGAACTCCTGGAAGAAAGACACGATGACGGTGTTGCTGCCGGTGCCACCGGGCAGACGGCAGCACGTCATCGGCCCACGGGGGAACACTGTCCAAAAGCTTAGACAGGACTACCCCGGCGTGCGTGTGGCGGTGCCCCTGCCCCAGGATCGCACCTCTAACCATGTCACCCTCACAGGCCCTAAGAGTCAGGTGGCCGCCGCCGCCAAGGACATCGCCGGCCGCCTGGAGACTATCGAGGCACAGTTACTTGAGGCAGCCGAGCGTCGTAAGGCGGCCAGAACAAAGGTGGTCCTTGAGATGGCCCCCGACATGCGACGCCACGTGGTGGGCCCCGGGGGCGAGGCCCTGATCAGGCTGGCACAGGAGTACCCCGGGGTGAGGGTGTCGGTGCCCCCCGCCACCAACACAGAGTCCCGCCAGGTGAGGATCACGGGGCCTCCCGCCGAGGTGGCTGCCGTCGAGGCCTGCCTCAAGGCACGCCTGCAGGCGGCGGAGCGGCGGCGGCTACAGCGGCTACTGAAGCTGTACAGACAACGCTATAGCGGCTATGCGGCGGCCAAGAAGTGAGGAGCTCGCTAATGCATCACGTCATTACTCACTCCTTGATGTCCTCCCCGCCGTGACCCATGGTTCACGCTGTGACCCAACACGG
>JACEEZ010013602.1:45000-47500 GCA_016584305.1 Chionoecetes opilio
GTTAGGTTATATTAGGTGCCATTGTCCAGGTTAGGTTAGATTAGGTGCCATTGTCCAGGTTAGGTTATATTAGGTGCCATTGTCCAGTTAGGTTATATTAGGTGCCATTGTCCAGTTAGGTTAGATTAGGTGCCATTGTCCAGTTAGGTTAGATTAGGTGCCATTGTCCAGTTAGGTTAGATTAGGTGCCATTGTCCAGTTAGGTTAACATTTCCACGTCGGCGAGAGTTCTAGTTTGTTGTTTCGGCGAGAATTCCCATCGGCGACAGTTCCATAAACCAGTGTGGCAGGTCTCCCAAGCAGAGGACGCGCCACATTACTCTTGCTGTACACTGAGTCACCGTCCCAACGCCAACACCCTTGACCATAAGTCTGTCATTGCGGGCCGCTGAAGGTGGCCCGCAATGACAGACTTATGACCACGGGGGCAGAACTATGCACATTTGTACACATTGACTCTCGTATGATAACTTGGACATCCTTCTTGCTCGCCATCCACGCTTTGGTGGCTGTTGATTGTACATAGTTTGTCCCTTTGTGTGTGTGTGTGTGTGTGTGTGTGTGTGTGTGTGTGTGTGTGTGTGTGTGTGTGTGTGTGTGTGTGTGTGTGTGTGTGTGTGTGTGTGGGTGTGGGTGGGTGGGTGGGTGGGGTGGTGTGGTGTGTGTGTGTGTGTGTGTGGGTGTGTATACGTGCGTGTGTGTGTGTGTGGGGGGGGGGTGTTCAGCGTGCCCTGTGAGACACGAATCCTCTGTAACTAATCCACGGCCATGCCTGTCACTAGGTCTGTCGCCTTTGGGCGTCATAAATTGATTAAATAATCTCTCTCTCTCTCTCTCTCTCGCTCAGTAGTAGTAGTAGTTAGTTAGTTAGTTAGTTAGTTAGTTAGTTAGTTAGTTAGTTAGTTAGTGTGTGTGTGTGTGTGTGTGTGTGTGTGTGTGTGTGTGTGTGTGTGTGTGTGTGTGTGTGTTACAAAGACCAATAATCTGGGACAATAAGTAATAAGTGTTAATCAGCACTATTAAGTCCTTGCACGTAGCAGTTAAGACATTTTTTTGCACTTAAAAGGACTATGCGAATCACCCTTAATCACCCCCATTAATTACTAACTATCCCCATTAATTACTAACTACCACCATTAATTACCAACTACCCCCATTAATTACTCAGGGGGGCGGGACACACGTGGCTTTACCTGTCCTTACCTTAATTAATTACTAACGCCTACGACATGTTGGGATTTTTGTGGGGGGGAATATTTTGAGGAGTTTTTTCAATTTTTCTATTTGTATATTTCTATGATACTATTTCATGATATATTATGTTTTGTAATGCCCTAAACCTAAAACATTTGTGTTTCTTTTTTAAGATCTTTATTTTATTTTTTAATATATGTATCTTTTCGATTTTTATTATTATTTACTACTAGCCGCAAAGCCGCCATCCGGGCGGACTTTTTGGCTAGCTACTGCGGAGGGCTATTGGTGGGCCGTTGGCCCACCACCTGTGTTTGGTGGGCCGAAGGCCCACCAAACACAGACTCTCCGGATAGCCCCTTCTAACTTTCCTGAAATCATGGATGTAGAAATGTATGTATTCCCCCCACCCATTCCCTCACCCATTACCCATCACCCCACCCATTCACTCACCCATTACCCATCACCCTACATCAAGGTTTCCTCAATTCTCGCAACCCACTTTTTTTTCTTCACAATTCTCGCAAATAGGCTACTAAAAAAAAAAAAAAAAAAGTTATCGAATCATCTCATAAGTGGGCTTAAAATGTTCCCCTGGTCGACCCGGTTCCAAAACTGTGCCATATGATGGGATTCCGCCACGGGGGGCGGCACCTATCGCGGACACACACACAGACACACACACACACACTTTCGCTTATATTATTATAGAAGGAAAATTAGTGGTTCTATTTTTCGTTTTTATATTTGTTTCTTTTTACGTTTTTTTCCTTTCTTGTTATATTTTTTTTAAGGAAGTTGAGTTTATATTTTTTTTCCTTCTATCTTTTTATAACTAAGTTTTTTATTTTTTGTTTTTCATATTTGTATCTTCAGGGTTTTTTTCTTCTATTTAGTAAGGAAGATGGTTTTCAGATATTTTTTTTTTTTTCATTTATGTATCTTTTAATTTTTTTTTATTTACTAGCTATCGAAAATTTGTGGTTTTATTTTTCGTTTTTATATTTATGATCTATCTATTAAGGACTGAGGTTTTTTGTATCTTTTTATAATTTTTTATATGAATGATTAAAAAAGGGTACATGGCATCGTGTCAGGGAGGGTAGGATGGAACACGTGACTCAGCTGATCGGCGTGAGGCCTCGCAGCCTACTGCCTCCTTCCTCCCCCGCCCCGACGCGTCGCCACTTAGCCTTGTACAGCATTGTTTATTACAGCCATGCTGTTCTCATGTACTGCTTATTTAGTAATAACATGTCCATTAATACCAATTGTGTTATAAGATAATGTAATGCTCCATTACTAG
>JACEEZ010013602.1:67500-70000 GCA_016584305.1 Chionoecetes opilio
CGGAGCCTCTGTCCATCCAAATACCCTGAAAGTGCCGAGCACTCTGTCCACCCAAATACCCTGAAAGTGACCCTGAAAGTGCCCGGAGCCTCTGTCCACCCCAAATACCCTGAAAGTGCCCCGAGCCTCTGTCCACCCAAAATACCCTGAAAGTGACCCTGAAAGTGCCCGGAGCCTCTGTCCACCCCAAATACCCTGAAAGTGCCCGGAGCCTCTGTCCACCCCAAATACCCTGAAAGTGCCCCGAGCCTCTGTCCACCCCAAATACCCTGAAAGTGCCCGGAGCCTCTGTCCACCCCAAATACCCTGAAAGTGCCCGGAGCCTCTGTCCACCCCAAATACCCTGAAAGTGCCCGGAGCCTCTGTCCACCCCAAATACCCTGAAAGTGCCCGGAGCCTCTGTCCACCCCAAATACCCTGAAAGTGCCCGGAGCCTCTGTCCACCCCAAATACCCTGAAAGTGCCCGGAGCCTCTGTCCACCCCAAATACCCTGAAAGTGCCCGGAGCCTCTGTCCACCCCAAATACCCTGAAAGTGCCCGGAGCCTCTGTCCACCCCAAATACCCTGAAAGTGCCCCGAGCCTTGTCCACCCCAAATACCCTGAAAGTGCCCGGAGCCTCTGTCCACCCCAAATACCCTGAAAGTGCCCCGAGCCTCTGTCCACCCCAAATACCCTGAAAGTGCCCCGAGCCTCTGTCCACCCCAAATACCCTGAAAGTGCCCGGTGCCTCTGTCCACCCAAATACCCTGAAAGTGCCCCGAGCCTCTGTCCACCCCAAATACCCTGAAAGTGCCCGGAGCCTCTGTCCACCCCAAATACCCTGAAAGTGCCCGGAGCCTCTGTCCACCCCAAATACCCTGAAAGTGCCCCGAGCCTCTGTCCACCCCAAATACCCTGAAAGTGCCCGGAGCCTCTGTCCACCCCAAATACCCTGAAAGTGCCCGAGCCTCTGTCCACCCCAAATACCCTGAAAGTGCCCGGAGCCTCTGTCCACCCCAAATACCCTGAAAGTGCCCGGAGCCTCTGTCCACCCCAAATACCCTGAAAGTGCCCCGAGCCTCTGTCCACCCCAAATACCCTGAAAGTGCCCGGAGCCTCTGTCCACCCCAAATACCCTGAAAGTGCCCGGAGCCTCTGTCCACCCCAAATACCCTGAAAGTGCCCGGAGCCTCTGTCCACCCCAAATACCCTGAAAGTGCCCGGAGCCTGTCCACCCCAAATACCCTGAAAGTGCCCGGAGCCTCTGTCCACCCCAAATACCCTGAAAGTGCCCGGAGCCTCTGTCCACCCCAAATACCCTGAAAGTGCCCCGAGCCTCTGTCCACCCCAAATACCCTGAAAGTGCCCGGAGCCTCTGTCCACCCCAAATACCCTGAAAGTGCCCGGTGCCTCTGTCCACCCCAAATACCCTGAAAGTGCCCGGAGCCTCTGTCCACCCCAAATACCCTGAAAGTGCCCGGAGCCTCTGTCCACCCCAAATACCCTGAAAGTGCCCCGAGCCTCTGTCCACCCCAAATACCCTGAAAGTGCCCCGAGCCTCTGTCCACCCCAAATACCCTGAAAGTGCCCGGAGCCTCTGTCCACCCCAAATACCCTGAAAGTGCCCGGAGCCTCTGTCCACCCCAAATACCCTGAAAGTGCCCGGTGCCTCTGTCCACCCCAAATACCCTGAAAGTGCCCGGAGCCTCTGTCCACCCCAAATACCCTGAAAGTGCCCGGAGCCTCTGTCCACCCCAAATACCCTGAAAGTGCCCGGTGCCTCTGTCCACCCCAAATACCCTGAAAGTGCCCGGTGCCTCTGTCCACCCCAAATACCCTGAAAGTGCCCGGTGCCTCTGTCCACCCCAAATACCCTGAAAGTGCCCGGAGCCTCTGTCCACCCCAAATACCCTGAAAGTGCCCGGTGCCTCTGTCCACCCCAAATACCCTGAAAGTGCCCGGAGCCTCTGTCCACCCCAAATACCCTGAAAGTGCCGGTGCCTCTGTCCACCCCAAATACCCTGAAAGTGCCCGGTGCCTCTGTCCACCCCAAATACCCTGAAAGTGCCCGGTGCCTCTGTCTACCCCAAATACCCTGAAAGTGCCCGGAGCCTCTGTCCACCCCAAATACCCTGAAAGTGCCCGGTGCCTCTGTCCACCCCAAATACCCTGAAAGTGCCCGGAGCCTCTGTCCACCCCAAATACCCTGAAAGTGCCCCGAGCCTCTGTCCACCCCAAATACCCTGAAAGTGCCCGGTGCCTCTGTCCACCCCAAATACCCTGAAAGTGCCCGGAGCCTCTGTCCACCCCAAATACCCTGAAAGTGCCCGGAGCCTCTGTCCACCCCAAATACCCTGAAAGTGCCCGAGCCTCTGTCCACCCCAAATACCCTGAAAGTGCCCGGAGCCTCTGTCCACCCCAAATACCCTGAAAGTGCCCGGTGCCTCTGTCCACCCCAAATACCCTGAAAGTGCCCCGAGCCTCTGTCCACCCCAAATACCCTGAAAGTGCCCGGAGCC